>MU223225.1:9395641-9424854 GCA_018584345.1 Thuja plicata
TGTGGACCCATGAGGACAAAGAGTTACTATGGAGATAGGTATTTCATTCTCTTTGTTGATGATTATTCTAGAATGATGACAGTTATGTTCTTAAAAGATAAATCAGAAGCATTCAAGATGTTTAAATTGTATAAGGCTATGGTATAAAAACAAAGTGATACGAAATTGAAATGTATAAGGTTAGATAAACGAGGGTAATTTATTTCAGATGAGTTCACTAACAATTGCAATGAGCATGGAATTAAAAGACAGGTTTCTGCACCAAGAACACCACAGCAAAATAGAATTGCTGGAAGGAGAAATAGATTAATTATTCACTGTGAAAGAACATTGATGATTGAGAAGAGCATCACTCAAAATTTCTGGAGGGAAGATGTCAATACTATTGTCTACACATTGAATAGAGTACAATTGAAGAAGGACATAAAGAAGACACCCTATGAGCTTTGGTATGGTTACACACCCAATGTAAGTTACTTCAGAATCTTTGGTAGTCAATGTTATATTTTGAAGGATGATAGAAATGGAAAGATTGACTCCAAAAGTGATGAAGCTATCTTTCTAGGGTATTCCACCAAAAGAAAGGCTTATAAATGTCTTAACAAGTCATCTAACAAGATCATTGAAAGTGCAAATGAAAAGATAGATGAATTTGCAGAAAAGAATGATAAGGAAAGCAGAAGAGAACCAGAGGACTACAATAGTTTTTTTTATATTGAACCTAAAACTCTACCTGAGCAATAGTGTATCACTCCCAAAAAATAGAACATTGCACCTGAGCTTCAGGCTGCAATTATCGAAAATAAAAAAAATCCTCAAGATGATGTTCCTAGCGATGGAGATCAGAATGAAGGTCAAGAAGATGATCAAAATGATGGACAAAGAGTTGAAACGAAACTTTCCAAGTATGTCAGAAGACATCATCCATAGAATCAAATCATAGGTGACAAGAAGGCTGGAATGAGAACAAGAATTAAGTCACTAAACACTACATGTTAACTTTGTGATTTCGAGCCTAAAGTTGTTAATACTACACTTGAGAATAAAGAATGGGTCAGTGCTATGAATGAAGAAATAAAACATATTGAGAAGAAAAGTATGGACACTAGTACCAAGACCAGATGACAAGAATGTCATCAGTACCAAATGGATATTTAGAAACAAGCTAAATGAGAATGGAGAAGTCGCAAGAAACAAAGCAAGATTAGTATGCAAGGGGTATGCACAAGAAGAAGGTATTGATTATGGTGAAACCTTTGCACCCATTGCTAGACTAGAAGGAGTAAGAATCTTAATTTCTTATACTAAATTCAAAGGATTCAAAGTATACCAGATGGATGTCAAATCTACATTCCTAAATGTAATACTAGAAGAAGAGGTATGCATTGAGGAACCAAAAGGGTTTGTTGATCCAGACAAGAGAAACATGGCATGTAGACTATGTAAAGCCTTGTATGGATTCAAACAAGCTCCTAGAGCTTGGTATGAAAGACTTCACTCCTATCTCATTAGCATTGAATTTGTAAGAACTAGTGAAAATAGCAATCTATACTTAAAAAAAGATACCAATGGTAATATTCTGATTGCTAAAATGTTTGTTGATGATATCATTTTTGGGGAAAATAAAATGTTATGCAAATCCTTTGCTAATGAAATGAGAAAAGAATTTGAAATGTCTATGTTTGGGGAGATCAAATTCTTTCTTGGTCTACAAATTCTTCAATAAGATGCAAGCATATATATCACTTAGTCCAAATACATCAAGGAAGTGTTGAATATATTCAAGACGAAATATTCCAAACCAGTTGGAACACCTATGGCTACCGGATGTAAGCTAACAAAAGAAGACAAATCAAATGAGGTAAATCAGACATTGTATAGATCAATCATTGGAAAACTAATGTATGTTTCTCATACCAGACCAGATATAGCACATGTAGTTGGAATAGTTACACGATTCTCTGTTAATAACAAAGAATCACATATGACTGTTGTCAAGAGAATTCTGAGATATTTGAAGAACACCGAGGACTATGGATTATGGTTTAAAGAAAAGGAAAATTTGAGCTACAAGTCTATATAGATGTTGATTGGGCTAAAAACATTGATGACCGAAAGAGAAAAAATGGAGAAGCATTCTTCATGGGTGACAAACTTGTCACATGGATCAGCAAGAATAAAGGATGCATCTCACAGTATACTGTAGAAGAAAAATATGTGGTTGCTACTACAAATTGCTCCAATATTGCAAGGATCAAACAGTTGTTGGAAGGTATGAATATAAATATTCTTAAACCAGTGATTATATATTGTGATAATACCAGTGCAATTAACATTTCTAAGCATGCTAAGACTAAGCATATTTCTATCAAGTATCACTATCTAAGAGAACAAGTGCAAGCAAAGG
This sequence comes from Thuja plicata, assembly GCA_018584345.1. Taxonomy (NCBI): domain Eukaryota; kingdom Viridiplantae; phylum Streptophyta; class Pinopsida; order Cupressales; family Cupressaceae; genus Thuja; species Thuja plicata. The sequence goes on from MU223225.1 coordinate 9,398,049, forward strand.
AGGTGATACTGGAATATGTTCAATCAAAGGAACAATTAGCTGATATATTCACCAAGCCATTACTGAAGGATACATTTGAGTACTTGAGACAAAGACTAGGGGTACAACCCTTGTCTATTGGTCAGTAAGTTGACTAGGAGACTGCATTAGCCTACACACAATCAAAAGATAATTCATGTTTATGCAAGCACTAAGATGAACAACAACAAATACATCTATACACAACAAGGTATAAATCCACTTCGAACACCAGAGACATTATATTTCTGATGGATAGGGAAATTCAAGGAATATATTATATAAAGGGATGGAAGATGATATAGAAGGAATTGTTTGGCACTATTGTCAAAGGGAGATATTATCTCATTATCATAAGGGAGAGAGATTAATTATCATAAAGGAGAGATTATCTCATTGATCAGAAAAGATTGTATCATTATCCATGAAGAGAAGTTCCTAAGAATCAAAAGGAAGACTTAATCAATATTCAAAGGGAGAGATTGATTACATATGCAATATCCATCTAAGGGAGAGAAGTAACAAAGGGAGAGAGTTCATACAAAGGGAGAGATTGTTTTCAAAGGAAAAAGAGATTATCAAGAAGAGGAACAGTCAAGGAAGAGTACATATTAGAACAGAGATAGAAGCTGCTACATCTATCTAGTGAAAGGATTAAAGATTGAAGACAACCACTCTCCAAGAAACAAATCTAAGCTATATGAGCTTACCGAGAACCAGATATTTATAATAGTTACAATAGGAAAGATTGATGAAACTGCTATATTTCATATTATATTAGTAATAGTATAGTATGATAAGTTAGTGTGTTTCCATCAATGCCAAAGGGAGAGATTGATGACATGTAACTAATTGAATGCTTGAAGATGTTAAGTTGATCACTGAAATGCAAAAATATAATGCAAGACATTAAATTAGTTAATGGATTGTATTTTCATTGATGTCAACTTGATATAATCTAAACGGTTATAATCAAAGTGTCAAAGACTTCAGATAATTAGAGAGAAAAAGATTATGCTTTTAGTAATGCATAAAAGACAAGCATTCACTAAGTGACTACAAACACTGATGGTTAGTGGAACCCAACGGACAAAGATCACCAAAAGTTAAGTCACAGTGATGCCCAAGCAAAGAAACTGACGAGCATTACTGAAGAGAAAAATCACAAACATTACCGACGGCTAGAATTACAATGCTAACCGACGAGCAGAACTTTGCATTAAATCCTAAAGGACAGACAACCCCGATGAAGAATCCTAAGGAGAAATAAAGTGTTGACCGAAGCTATCAAAGAGTTAAAACACCAAAGTTAACTGAAGTTCAAAAATGACAAAATATCTAGCTGGCAGAGCTAAATATAGACTTAACTGGTAGTTATCATTGTTTTCATCGACAAGATAAAGCTAGAGATAAGTAAAGGATTTAAAGTTGTTTTGTCCAGTTGGCAAGAAGATTTCTATGAGATAAAATAGGAGTTATGCTTTAAATCAGGATTGGCTAAGATTGTGGATCATGCCAAGATCAATAAAATCAAGAACCTAGAAACAGTGATATCGTGTCTATAAAGAGACACCTTAATTCATTATGAATTAAGAGGAGTGAATGAAAAAGAGGATTCTAAAGAGAAATTGATGAAGAAAAACTTCATACAGTCCTGATCAATCAAGCTGAGGAAAGAGCTAAATATTTCTATGGACATCGAGCAATAGAGCATAGCATCATCGAGCAGAAAAAAAGTGGAGAAAAGGTATTGAAATGATATATTGATCAGAATGATTTAATGATCTTACAATAGATCTAAAAATATGCAAGTATAAGTTGTATATGTTGGAAATGAGATAAGTAACTAAGAGGGGAGGGATCAATCGGTTACTCCAAAACAAATCCTTTGTCCCTTAGACGTCTTAAACAATATAACACTATTACTCAGTCAATTAAGATATTCTTCTGTAACTCGGCTGTCAAAGCAATATTTATGATATCCAATGCAATTATACTTTAGTGATTAAGTGTAGAAACATAAAGCATGAAACATATACACAGGTGACACCAATATTTAATGTGGAAACCTAATATGTGAAAAACCACCAATGTAACTAGTTATTGTTTTTCACTCTTCTACAGTGAGCCATGTTAGGAGCCAACCTTGTTTAAGGTTACAAAACACATTGTTAGGTGTGATCCTGTTAGAGGATTTAAATCACCCTGTTAGGAGTGGCCTTGTTAGAGGTCTTTAGCACTTCAACATAGAAATGCTACCTTGTGAGAGGATTTACAAAAATACTGTTAAGTCTACTCTATTAAGAGATTTGAGACCACTGCTACAATTGTTAGAAAGTAACAATGAATTGACCTGTATGTGTAAGAAACTATCTTTGTTGATTCAGATCTTTGTTATGATTATAACTAGATCCTTGCTGATCAAATATTCTATTGCAGCTCTGAGTGTTTTGTACTCAATCAGAATCCCATCTAATATCGCCTTCACTCTTCATATTACAAAATTCCACACTCTTCAAATTTTTACACACTCTTCTGTCTCATTCAATCCAAAACTTAACCATTCATATATATGATAAGCCTTGTCAAGTCGGCTTGAATATACTTCTAAATAAGTAATAAATCACATTTCAATCGGCCTCATATAACCAATTAATTATAGAATGTAAACCACTGTTAGTCGGCTGGCACTGAATAATCAACTCGGTTAACACCGAGTTTCTTTAATGCCTGACCATGACTGAATTTCCCGAGTGACTCGGTCAACACTCAACATCTTCAATACCCAACTAATCTCTGTCAACACTAAAAACTCTTTCCATTCACCAACTGTGCTCGGTCTGAATGTAGACATTTGTGTAACATCACTACATAAGTGTAAATACATGTGTAACATCAATGACAATACATAATTGAATAATTGTATTCAACACTATATGTGAATAGATCATACTGTTTCAGTTTAACCATTGATTCAAAAAGTCTCTTAACTGAGTAGGATTTAAAGATACTTTCTATATTGAGATACATCCCAAGGAGTATCAAAAAGTTTTATCATGAAGATAGCATGAGATACCAGATACCATTTGACAAACCAGGGTTTGGTCATAGAAGGTAGCATAGAGATGCCCAATATCAAGTGACAAACTAATCTTTTAAATACTCTAACAAGGTCACACCTAACAGTGTGTTTGTAACCTTTAACAGGGTTGGCTCTTCACTGAGCTCACTTCAGAAGAGTGAAAAATTTGGGCTACCGGTCCCAAGTGGTTTTTCCCTTAATAGGGTTTCCACATTAAAAATCCATGTTTCAATGTGTTTATGAGTCATTACTTTAGTGTTTTGCATTTCACATAACTAATCTGAATTGATCGGTATACTCTAATCTATTTACTGTCATTCGGTAAATTGAAAGACTGCTATTTGGTAAACATAAAAAATAAGGTTTAACAAAGCACTCTGAGCAATAGTTATTTGATAAGTATATTTTAAGGCATTCATCTTATCAGACTGAAGATAACTAGAGGCTTAATATTGTGGTACTAAGTTTTTGGGTTGATTAATTGGAATTATTTTGAGGCCACTGATTCACCCCCCCCCCCCCCCCCTCTCTCAGTTATTACTAACAACTTTGGCAAGTATAAATAGGGATTTCTAGGAGTAGGTTAGGTAACAGCTAGTAGAGAAAGTAGAAGATTATGATATGAGAAGGTAGAAGGTAGAATAGTCTAGATTTGGTAAATATTTTTGGTCGTAACCCGAAAGGCCTCATAGTCAAGCATGTATGTTGTAATTGCATGAATTAATAAAAGATATTTATTGTTCCTTCTCTCCTTTTTGTTGTTCTATTTGTTTTTTAATTCTATTGTGTGTACTCACAAGGTGGATGGATAGTTGGGTGTTCCTTTGGCCCCGACCTCCCTGTCCTCCCTTGTGCCACTTCTTTCTCTTCCTTAGAAGATGAATCATCCAATAGTTCTAGCATCAAATCGATAGTCAGCACTCATTTATCCTCCTGTAGGGGTACCTATTTGGTTGTTAACTAAAACATTGATGGAGGTGGAGGAGTCAAAATTGTTTCTCTTGAGTATCTTGCACCTAGTCATCACCCTTGGGTTCCTCAGTTTCTAAATTTGTATCAACTTCTCCCTCTTCAAGCTCTGCTATCTTTTTTTCTACTCTTCAAACTTTGTTGTTGGATTTGAATCAACTTCTCCCTCTTCAAAATTTGCTTCTCTTGAGTAGATTGTACCTAGTCATCACCCTTGGGTTCCTCAGTTTCCAGATTTGTATCAACTTCTCCCTCTTCAAGCTCTTCCATCTTTTTTCCACTCTATTTCCTTGATCCTCCTCTCATGTATCCTTATCCAATACAGGTTCTTTATTGAAGGATAAATGGATAGGTACTTGTGTCTTTGAAATAGTTTCTCCCACCCCTCCTTGCATTTGGAAGAGTGTTTGTGTTTTTTTTGCAGCGGAGTCAAAATTTGGATTAACATATTGACTTGGGGGATCAAAGAATCTAGGAATATTCTTGAAATTTGATAACTCAAATTCATCTAACCCCAAGTCACCCTATGTCATTTTCACCTCGATACTAGTCTCCAAATTAATTTCCTCCTTTTCACTTATGTTTGATAAAACCTTGTTTTCTTTTCTCTTTTGGTAGCAACAGTAGCATGTCAAGTTCTTCCTACCAAAGGGATATTATCTTCTTCTACCTCCTCCTCTTTGGGAAATGTTTCTATTATAAACCTTCCCCTTTACTAAGGGCATTTCTCATTCCTTCTCCCTGATGTGGAATGGGTCCCAGGTGTCTGAGATGGAGTATTAAACTACCTTGAAATAAAAGATGTATTACCATATTTTCCTCTTCCCTTGTCTATAATATTCTCTTTAGGACCATAAGTAGTAGGCATTTCATGCCTGTAAAAATTTTTTGGCTACATGGGATCTACCTCTTTGATTGTTGGAATGTTTCTTTTCTTACCCTTCTCTTTCTCTAGCTTGGAAGGCCAATTTAGTTGAGGCTTCATGGGAACCAAATATAACTTGAAAGACCTCCTTATCCACTTCTTTGTGAGATCAATCACAAGATGAGCCTTGAATTCAATAGAATCATCTTCATCTCTACCAACCTCATCATTCAGAAAAGGTTGGGCATATACTTTATCCTGATTGTACAACAAATCTAATACATCTTGGGAATCTTTATCCCACACCTTGGGAGGGATTTGCACCTCCAAAGTATTCCCATCCAATTTAAGGGACATCCTCCAATAATCCTAGATCCTGACCTCATAGTAATCAATGCAATTGATCCAATGATCATCTTTATGGAGCTCATGTTGATAATGTCTTCCTACTATGTGATTGAATGTCCCAACAGGGTCAAACCTGGGCCTTATCGACTTATTCCTGTAGAGGGCACTCATCCCACTCCATCTCTATGGATTTAAAGACCCTTACATCTTGTAAAGAGAGGGCCCCTATGGAGATAGGGAAGTCCCAGTAGTGCTTCTTATTCAACTTGATAACCTCATAAGCATATGAGAGCTTCCTGTCTATAACTAGTAACATAATTCTATTGGATGGATAGTGTGACAACTTCATGGGATTCATGGTATTCCCAGCAACCTGAATGTAAGTAAAGGTTTTGTATTGAATGTAGTAATCCCCTAAGGCTCACACCTTGGCTGAAGCTTCCTCTAAGAGCCTCTTGGCATAGTCTCCCTCAATGGATCTGATGATTCTAAAGATAAAAGTGTCATTTACAATCTGGTATTCTGGACTGTCATCATTAAATTTTCCTTCCTCACTAGTTGAGCATATACAGTGTATGGCCATGCATTTTGGTCATTGAATGACCCTCTCTTGGTGAGGACCAGATAGTTGGCTCTGGCAGCGAGGAGGTAACAAATATAAGATGTAATGTAGAAATGGGGGTCACTTTTTACCTGCCTTAGCTGCAAATTCAAATTCTTACTTTATTCCCCAATCAACCCTGACCTTTCTCCCTTTGATCTTCTCTATGATGTCAATATGAGGATAGGTTATATGAATGATGAAATAAAGGTTTCAGTAACAATGTTGAGTAGGGTGTATGGTCTCCCCCAAGCACACCAATTAGGGTGTATGGTCTACTAAATGAGATATTCTTTATCGATGGTGTCATAAGCATCCAAAGTATTACCTTTAAAACACCTCATCCCTCTCTTCTTTGTGATTGGATAGAAATGGTCGACCCCTTTCTATAGATGGTAACATATTCGATGGTATCTAGTCTTAGTTCTAGTACAATATATCTGGAAACATTCGTTACCACTTTTTCATCTGAGATGTAGTGATGAGATAGGTTCATATTTAAATCTGGTGAAAGGATGGAGACTCGATGGGCTGTCGCATTTACAAGACCTACAAATACCATTGCAGTGCAGTCTGACTATCTTCCCGCTAGATTTGCATAATGCCTCAGGAAAAAATCTCAATCTAGGTGCCCAATGTCAGTATCTATGATCTTAGCATGTAGGTTCCCCACCTTGGTGGGGTTTTTTTTCCTTTTAAGAGGTACTTCATTTACAGAATCATTATATTTTTTTCCATTCTGCATACAAACAGTGTTGTCATCTATCCATTATTGAAAGCATAAAATAACTCTACCCATCTAATGCTAAGTGAAGAAAGAAAATCATAAACAAGAAAGAAACACCACAACATAAAACAAAGAGAAAAACACCAACCCTCTAGACTTTTTGTAGTTTTGAACTTTTTCACTCTGATGAAATGATCATGGTATGAAAGTCTGAAACTGTGAAATGCTGGCAAGTAAAACTTTCAGTGTACCAAAGTCAATGAGTTTTTTGGCATGCAAAAACTTGAAAGTGCAATTCTCTAGAGGATTTGATGAGTTAGTTGATTCCTAGAGGGTTCTTCACACTTTTGGCATGTCAGATATGAATGACGATTTCAGTGTGTGAAACACTGAAACACTGAAGATATTTTCTTTAATCATTGGCCAGAGCCAAGCTGCGGGAGGGAATTTTGGGGTTTTAGAGTGAAAAACTCCAAAGAATCCAAAGGAGGGATAGAACCCTTGAGATATGCCCTAACCTAAGATGCTAAATGAAACCACATAAAACCCTAGCTAAAGACTGAAAGGATGAAGGAGAAGATGAAGGAAAATAAAAAGAAAAAGGGATAAAAAGAAAAGCCTACCTCGAAGGTTGAAAAGATAAACACAAACTACAGCGGTTGAGCTTTGAAATGACTAGGTGTGTGCTAAGATAGCTTACAAGAAGGTGCAAAAGACTGATGAAGGAGAGTCACTATAGGTCCTAAGTCATTTGTGCAATCAGAGCTTGAGGGGAAAACAAGTCACAAGATGAGAAAAAAGAACCTAAAAATTCCTTTCTATAGGTTGAGACCACGTTGACATCATCAAGAATGTCAAAGTGTCAGACTACAAAAGTCCAACACCCTAATCTTGAAATTTGATGCTCGACCTTTAGCCTTTCAATATTTTGGAGGTACTTGGACCTACAAAACACCAAAAGTCTAAAAGGGTGAAAAACCCAAACTTTTAGGCTTTTGATATCTCAGAGTTATGGGTGCCTCTGAAACGCTGAAAGGTCAAAAGAGCAAAAAAACCAAAAATTTCATCATTTCAATGTTTCAGAGGTATGGGTACCACCGAAAGTCTGAAAGGGAAAAAAATATTAATTCAAGGACTTAGTGGGAAAAAATAAAAGAAGAAATATAGCTAACAGCTAAAAAGGGGGGAGGCTAATAGGGAAACCAAGATGATACCCAACTATCGAGAGCTTCCCTAAGGGCCCTCAATCTAACTCACCGCATACCCAGTCTCGCTTAACCTGAGAGACTTTTAAACCACCGAAATGGGACAAAGAAAAAATTAAAAGGGGGGTCCTCATTAGGCCAGGAGACTTAAATGGGGTGTTTTTTTAACAACCACGACATGTACAAAGTTGTAGGGAAACTTATTGAGGAAACTTACAAACATATTTGGTTGACTCCATTGTATGGGCATGACATGAACAAAGCACTTGAGGTCATGGGGAAGATTTAGTGGATTAGAATAGTGATTAGTGACGTTAGATATGTGTTCATGTTTATCTACAACCACCACACTTTACATGTATGTATCTCTTGAAACCCATTGAGACCATAGATGCATCTTATTTTATTCTCTTAAATAGAATGCTTGAGTTGGAAGAGTTGCTACAACTCATTGGTATGACAAAAGATTTGAATCAATGAGTCAATTCTAGGATAAAGAAGGGAAGGAAGGTAAATGATATATTGAAGAGTGATGTGCTTTGGATTGATGCCAAATATATAGTCTCCATCATTTCTCCAATTTTCAAAGTCATCAGATAGGGGGATGGGGATATTCCTACACTTAGAGAGGTGTATGGGTGAATTTATTCTATTCTTGACCATATAGAGGTTGTCGTGCAAGAGAAGGACCCCGGATTATATTTCTAGATTGAGTATATTCAACCAATCATTCAACAAAGAAGGGATAAGATCAACACTCCCTTGCACATGGATGTTTATACATTGAATCCTAAGTGGTACGATGATAGGCTTGGGAGAAATACATTGATACAGGATACTGAGGTGAAGGAAGGGTTCTTTAGATGCATTAAGAAAATGTATGATTCTTTTGATGCCAGTTGGATTCACACTGAGTGGACCAAATTTTCCACACTTAGGGGTTATCCAGAGGAGGCCAAGATGGTTATGTGAACTATGGCATAGGAGAACCCAATTTTGTGGTGGGACTTCCATGGACTAGAATACAAGACAACCACTCTATCCATTTGATTACTATCTCAAGTTTCTATTTCATCAATTGTTGAGAGGAACTAGTCTAGTTATAGCTTCATCCACTCTATTAAGAGGAACATACTTACCTCCAGTAGAGATAAGAAGCTTGTGGTTGTAATTAGTTCTTTGCATCTCATCGACCTTAATCAACATGTGTACAAATAGAGCCCAACAATATGATGAGATGTAGAGCCATACAAGCTAGCACATATTGATGAGGATGTTATGACTTCATATGAAAGGCTAATTAAATTAAGTTTGGTGGAGATTGACCATGAGGGGTCCAATAGTTGCAACAATAAGGAGCTTTCCTTGGGGGATTATTAGAGGCCTCCCTTTACTACTTTTTGACATTTTACACTTATTCTGATATATTGCTACTCATTGTTATCATCTTTCTGATATTCATATTTTATATATAATAGAAATATCCAATTTGACATTTTTATTTGTAAAATTTTATTTAGTCATGTATTTAAATATTAGAATTTTAGTGTTTAATATGAATATCAACAAATTAAAAATTAGTAGAATGATTGGACAGCTCCAACACCCTATTGTTACTGCAGCTAGGGCTGGTGTATTTTAGTGTTTTAGGTGCAACCAGACAAGGAGAAATACTTGGATTTCTATAGGTTTGTGTTTGAAATTTTAATCATAGAGGATAAGGGGGACTTCCTATCACAAAAAATATATATTCAAGGATGATGGAATATATTTTTTAGGAAATGGTTGTGTAGATAAATATATAGATTGTAGAGGCTATGGGAATGACACTTCAATAGGATTTGAATACCTCCCAAAAGATGAGGATGGTTTCTCCATTAGAATTTGTGAAGATTAGGCTTTGTTTTGATAGATACAAAGGGAGAAATTACAAGGTTTTAAAAGGGATGAATACTCCTATGCCTTTGTTGGTAGATTTGGTGGTCATAAACTAGCAAATAATAGGGTTTGGAATTACAAAATCAAGAAGGAATGGTAAGGTTTTTGGGGGGATGAGTTTTCCTTGTTTGTAGAGGTGGCTAAGAAGGCGTGATTAGAAAACAACACAAAATATTTTAAACCCCTTGCAAGTAGGCTAACTACTTGTTTGGATGTGAATTAGCTGAAAATGAAAAACATTTCATGCAGATGAGATTGATGAGGTTCAAGGGTTTCTATCCCAGTCTTTGGTGCAGAGCACCTCTCATTTTGGCTTGATGATTGGGTTAGATGTTATTTATGGTTGTTTAGGAGCTTTATTGTGTTTTTAATAAGATCTAATGGTTATTGGATCCAAGCATGTCCTAATTTGTTTGTAAGAGAAAAAGTTGCTCCTAGGTTCAAAATGTTGTCAAATGGTCTAAAAGTTGTTAAAGTTGCTAATTTTGAGAAAATATGGGTTATGGTCTCCTCTAGGGTCCTGAGTGTCCTAACTAGGGTCCTAGGATAGATCTAGGAGCATCGAGTTGGCCAAAATCATCAAAAATGTCAAAAAGAAATAAATGCTCAAAAGTTGCTCAAGCAACTTTTTGCAACTTTTGCAAGAAGTTGCAAATGAATAAATGGACACTTGTAACCACCCATGCTTAGGTATTTGAGCATGGGATGAATAATTTTGGAGGTTAATTAATTTTTATTTGCAGACCACACATTTGCACAAACTGTACGGATGATTTTCTGAGTTTTCCTTGCAATTACAGTGTTTCTGCAATCTTGTACACTTGTGTACGGATTGGATTGTAAAAAATGACTCTAGGGTAGTGTAGAGTTTTGTTTTAGATTTATTTTTCATATTTAATTTTCTTTTCAATTTTATGGATTGTAAACTTACACTTAGTTTTAGGTGACTGTGTCTACAAGTTCTATTTGCAGAGTTGTAGGAACAAAAATGGCTCTAACCTAAGCATCCATAGTTAAAAATGAATGAGACCTTTTGGAATGGTAGGTTAGGTTCTATACATAGTGTTTTAGTTTTAGTTTTATTTTTTTTCTCTTGCAACTGAACTCCGAGGTTTGGAGTGATGCCCTAGGCTAATTGCTCGGAGTAGGTGAGCTAGGATAGTGTAAAGAACTAATTGGAACAGCACACCCATGATCTAGTATGGAAATATAAGTAGAATGTGTGGAATCCCTAGAGTGTCCCCTTGAAGGATCAAATGGTTCCATGAGTTTGTAATAAGTTTGAAGACTTTGTGAAAGTATTTTGCATAGACTCGTCTAGAGGCCTAAAAGTTAGCCTAGAAACTAGGGCCTACTACAAATTAGGGTTGTGGGTGTTTTGAAGACTTGTAGCTTTGGATTCTTGAAGGGCTAGGTGATAGATTTCAGAATAATATTGTCTTCCATGGGGTTTTATGGAATAATTTTCACCATTTGACCAAAAATAGTGAAAATAGACCTAATTTAATTAGGCCTAATTAGGCCTACTAGTGGGTAGTGATAGCAAAGTGATTGCTAAGGTGGCTAGAAGTGATTGAATTGTCTTAAATGGGAATTTAAGATAACATGAACATAGGGAAGGTCTTGAGATGAGTTTGGGAAAGATCCTAAACAAGGATTTAGGGTTCTAGAGGGAAACCAAGGAGGAAAAGAAAGTAATTGAAGGGCTAGTTAGACTAGTTTGAAGGTAATTCAACTATACCTAGGAGGCAAGTTGGATTAAGGGCCTTGGGGGCTAGATATTGGTGAAGAAGACATTTGAGATTGAACCATTGGATGGTTCCAAGAAGTGGATCTTATTTTGGAGAAAGACAAACTCATAGAACTCTAGACCCTCTACTTCAGATTGGTAAAAAAACCAAAACTATAGTAAGTTTTGTGTATGTCTAAAGGGGAGGAGATCCAAGAGGTTGAAAGAATTCCACCCAAGGCAATGAAAAAGGATTCCATAGTGGACCTTGTCCAAGAACTACTAGAAAATTCCAATCTGTCAGAACCAAAGAGTAAGAGGAGAGTCATTGAATGGGGTGATGAAAGTGAGGAAGAAGATGAAAGTTAAATAGGAGATGCATCTGGAAAAGGCAAGGAAGTGGAGATGGATAAGGAGAAGAAAGTGTTATTGGATGCTTTTAAATCCATCAATAAAGATAGTATGGAACACATTCCTTACTATAGTGGAATTTTGAATGGAGAAGAGTTTCTAGATTGGTTAGAGGCCATAGATACCCAATTTGATTACAAAGAAGTGGTAGAGGAGAAAAGAGTCAGTTATGCCAAGGCTAGAGTCAAGGGACCAGCTTTGGTGTGGTGGAATATGATGCAAGATGACAGGGTAACAACTTGGAAAAAGACAATAGTCTCTTGGGATAGGATGAATATTAGATTGAGGGCACAATTCCTACCCACTAATTATGAGATACAAATATATTAGAGGTTACAGAACCTAAGACCAAAAGAGTTGACAGTAAGTTCCTATACTGAGTAATTTAACAAGTTGAGTCTAAGGGAAAGGAGAAAAGAAGAAGTAGAAAGGGTAGAAAGGTATCTCAATGGATTGAGACAAGCAATCCAAGATGAGATCAGTATTTTTGAGCGTTGTTTTGACACAAGCCAACTTGCTAGGATCTCAAGATTTGATTTCCTCTCTTGAAAGAATAACGAGGTTATTCCCAAGGTTCTCTAGGGTCAGGTCACAACCTGCTTGGTTACTCAGTTGAAGATAAATGTGATTTTTCATGAGGAGGCCTTTACTGGTTCATTCAAGACATCAAACTGCAAAACACTTTAGTTCTTTTTTGGTATTTTCTATTTTAACATATGGGTGTTTTAAAAAGAATGCAATTTTGGTATTTTTAAGATGTTTAGATTTTCAGATTTTAAGAGATGAAAGAGAGTAGGGAGTAGAGTAACGAGAAACAAGTAAATGACTAAAAATGAAATCCTATAGACATAAACCATTGTAAACCCTTCCTTGCGAATTGAATGATGGGAGATATTTGGATTAAATCCATGAAGCATAAATCAGACCAAGTGACAATTCACTACCCCACAGATGCAAGCATTTGGAGATAAGATGTATTCACTCGTGCAAGATATTCAAAATTGATCAAATCCCAAATCCACCGAGATGTGCGCACCCACAAGATAGATTTATTGTTAAGCCCAAAGATGATCTCTTCCACGCATTCATCACAGCAAGGTAAAGTAATCAACAACAAACTCCAACTAAAAGAAATGTGAATTCAAAGCACAATAAACAAGAGGCTCTCTAAAAATAATGAACAATGCAAGCATACATTCAATAATTTCGCATAGGTAGTAGAAATTCACACACCACGAATGAAGCACCAAATGTGTATCTTTATTGCATTAAGAATCTGACCCTTACATTGATTTTGTGATTACAATATATAGAATTTGATCCACAACTTTGAATTCTAAATTTAGGGCATCAGAGAGAAAAAATAAATTAAACTAAAACTTTACTGGAAGGGAAACTATTTTAACTAACACTAGATAACTTGCATGGATTCATGAACCCATTTACAATCAGTTTTCCCATGCAAGGAGGGTCAAACTCACCAAGAATAAAAAGAAAAGAAGGGGTTTCTTCAGAAAATTTGGAGTCTTCTTCTTGTTTTTGGAAGTCTTTCTTGGAATATTCATCTGGAAGCTCTTCTGATGGTGGAGACTGATAGGGAACCCTTAGTTCTTTAAAAATGAACTCAAGCTAACCAAAAATTAGATATGGAGTTCAACTAGTGTGAAAAAATGTGATCTCACTGGAAACACCCAGTTTTTTATACCCTGACCTCAACTCTGAAACTTTTCTAGTGTCAAATCTTCTAAGTGTTTATCATTGAAACCTTGGTCCAAAGTTCAGATCTGTCAGAGGCCAAAAAGGCCGAAATACCCAAAAGGCCAAAAAGGTCGAAAACTCAGAAGGCCGAAAGGCCGAAAAACTTTGAGGGCTGAAAGGCCAAAAATTTTGTAGGGCCGAAGGCCAAAAGTCCTGGAAGGCCGAAGGGTTAGATCATTTGCGGGGGGCCGAAAGGCCGAAAATTGCCTTAGGTAAATCTTTAAGTGTGGGGGACTTCTTTTCAAAAAATTCTTCGTGGTCCAAAGGGTCAATTTGAGAACACCTCTAGGTGTGCATCCCTAAGCCTTTGTATCATCTCCTATACTTCCTCATAGTTTATTTATTTCCTCTTTACCCTGTTAACCTTCTATTCCTACTTTTCTTTAAAGGCAGTTATCTCGGAAGTGAAGAATTGGATTTCCTCTATGTGATTGGTCACCTTCATCATTTCTTCCTTTGAATAGAAAAACTATTGTAGGGTTTCCTTGGTCCCTGTACCTGCCATAATGTCTTTGAATTGTTGGACCACTTCTTTGGATTTTCGTAAGACATGCTTATCTTCATCTTGATATAAGTCGATGTTGATCCTTGTGAAAAAGATATCTATTTCCTCGACCCATTCCAAGACCTCCTTCTACTTATCCAATATGGAAGCTTGAGATTTCTCATAAATACCAACTATCTTGGTTATGTGCTTGATCCATGTCTCAAATTTGTCTAGCTCCTCACCTTTATATATTTTTACCAAGATCTAGAAGCATTATTTTCTGATGATCTATAGGTCTTGGAGGGCGTCTCTCCATTTTCTGGTCTCTAATTCTAGGCCACCATCATTCATCATCAAATCTATCAAATTCATAGCCTCTATTAGAATAACCCTGTAAGGTTTGAATATTTTCCTAATATCACCTTCCCCATATTGCTCAAAATCCTCCTTCCAATGTGCACTTTCTTTGATGAAGGAGGGAGTTAGACCTGCTAGTAATTTTGGGGCATTTCTTTTATCCAACACTACCTGTAGTGAGGCCTCTGTGAAGTTAGGGTCAATGGGACCAACCATTTTGTGGATGAACCTCTTCAAGGCTTCATTTTGTTTAGTCAAGACCCTTTATGGTCTCTTCGTCTTTACTCATAAAACCTAGAGCATGTTTGATCCCTAAGGCTGCTAGTATCTTTTTCCCCTCCCTAGTAGGTTCCCCTAAATCTACCTCCTCTAATGTATAGTCTTCTGAGGTGGTTGGGGCTTGAGAAGTGCTGACAGATGGGACTGCAAACTATGTCTTCTAGCGTCCCCTAGTATCCTGGGTGACATAGGACATTGTCTGGGCTGGTAATATGATTTTTTTTTTATGAAAGGCTTGTCCTAAGGATGCTACGTCTATGCTCTCCCCTTCATCTTCATCTGAATAGGTTCTTCTCCTAGAATTAATTTATTTGGTAAACTAGGTGAGTCTACTAGATGCAGTGACCGAATCGTATGGGGTTATTTGAAGAATTAAATCTAAAATTTGAAATCCTGGATTCACTTCTTTGTCTTGCTCCTCTCCTTGTTCTTGCCTTTGTTCCCCTTCACTCCCTTTTCCTTAGTGTTCTCCTTCTTCCCCCCCTTTCTTCTTCTTCCTTGTCTCCCTCTTGCATTTCCTGAATTTTGTCTCCCTCTCTCAAGGAATTAACCGAGGCTTCAGTATTGAGACCAGTCATAACCACCATTGTGGTTTCAAGGGCTGATGCAGCCTCTCTAGTTATCAATCCTCCCGGTTTCAAGATGTGGCAAGTCAAAGGGTTTGGCGGTGGTGGAGTAGGTGTTGGGAAATTTGGGATTGGAAATGGAAGAGTAGTTGGTGGAGTTATGAGAAATGGGGGTGGAGTAGGAATAAGAGGTGGGAAGAGTAGTTGGTGGAGTGGGGATGTGAAGGGTTGTTATAACAGTATTGGTCCCTAGGGTAGGCTCATTGGTAGTCACCCCTTGAGTTATTGGAGACTCTTGATTCCCGGACCCTTGATCTACCTTAGAATTATCTCCCACCTTGGGTGTATCTGGCTTCGGATTAGTGAATTGAATAGGAGGTGGAGTTAATATCACATGTGGTTGAAAAAGAGAAGGACCACCTGCTTCATATCTAGTTGTATAACATGGTGTATCCTAGCCCTGGTCTGAAAAACCTTCTAGACCCTCGTAGTCTAACATCTAGAACTCATCTGATCCTAGAGCATCTAAGGGGTTATCTTTCTCTTTAGGATCCTCCTAGTGCTTTCTACTAGTCTCCTTTTCTCTTCTTTTTTGAGACCTTGTTCTTTTAACTAGAGGGACATCTTCCTCCTCCTCCTCTTGCGAGTCGTCTTGTATGGTTTATAATTGTGGAGGTGTAGAAGTTTTCTTTCTCTTGTATGTCTTCTTCCCCTTTTTGTGATAGGAGGAGATTGTCCAGAAGTAGAAGGTCCCTCATCTGGTACAACCTATGCTTGCCATGTGGGAGGATCTATCTGTCTGGTCATTCTTGTTTCAGGAGCCTTGGGCCTTGGGTTTGACCCATACTCTACTGCCTATTCATGACCATACACCATACTTGGCTTCTGTGGTGGTGCCTTCCTGTATTGGGGCACTGTGTTTATCTCTTTGCATTGTTTTTCTGCCTTCTTGGGTGGATCCATCAATATTTTCATAGGTATTAGGCTCATTTTGTAGGGCCTCTTGATCCATTCTTCTATTATTCTCATTACGTGGCTTTCTCAGAAATTTATGTCATCATTCTCATCTTTGTTGACCTTTGCATTCATGATGGGTCGGTCATATATTTTTTCATCTGTATAGATGGCCTCCAGGATCTCTTCTGAGTCATATTTCCAAAATTTTGGGGGAATAAGGGTCTTTATGACTTCCTTAGCCAAGGTAAGAGTCATTCTACAATAATTCCAAATTCTAACCTCATAATCATCTACATAGTTCATCCAGTGATCCTCCAGGTGTGGTTCATGAATGTAGAACTTTCCAATAATGTGGTTGTATGTGCCTATAGGGTCAAATTGGGGCTGCACTGTGTCGTAGAGTTGTAGGGGACATTCATCCCATTCGAAGGCCAAAGATTTACACACCTTCATGTCCTATAGGGTATATGGTCCTAGTGAGATGGGGAAATCCCAACAGTGCTTCTTCTTGTGTTTTATATGTTCATAGGCATCTGTGAGCTGTCGGGCCATTTCCAAAATGATTATCCAATCGGATGGATATCTAGGCAACTTGTTTTGATTCACTGTTGATCCTGCTATCCGAATGTAGGTGAAGGTTTTGAATTATATGTAATAGGTGCCTATGGTCCTCACCTTGGATGTTGCTTCCTCTGACATCCTTTTCACAAAATCACCCTCAATAGATTTGATGATTACAAAAATGAAGGCATCACTGACTATCTGGTAGTCTGGGCTATCCTCAAACATTTTTTCCCTTTTCTACAATTGGGGGTATACGATGTGAGGCTATGCATTGGGATCATTTAGGATCCCTCTTTTTATGATCCCTAGGTAATCTGCCCTTGTTGCTAGTAGGTACACCACGTAAGTACTCATATAAAACTTAGGGTTGTGTTTCACCACCACTAGCTATTCATCCAACTTGTTGCTAATCATGGTTCCCCATTCGAACCTAGACTTGCGGCCCCTGAATCTTTCTATAAGTAAAATCATCTAATTCTCTATTTGGAATGATTGTGGTAACCCGTATACTCTTCTTATCATTTTTATTTCTGCCTTGATGTCATCTTTCATGTATCATGTCCTCAAGTTTATTTTGTCTAGCTTGTTTTTGGGGAGAGGTTGCTCTAGGTAGTGATTATTAACTATTTCATAATCCTCCTCTCCTTTGTTTCTGAACCATAAGTTTCCTTTTTCTATGAATAATTCATATAAATTTTCCACACCTTTGTGGAGATGGAAAACATCTTCTATGACACTAGGCCAGAAATCCAGTACTAGTTGGCCCTCTGTATTCTGGAGCACCCTCTCGTCAGAGTTGTAATGATTGGCCAGGGTCATGATTAGTTCAAGAAAATATATGGCTACTGGGTGGGATGTTGCACTAACTAATCCTTCTAATACCAGGGAGGTACAATCCTCAAATCTCCCAACTGGTTGACCACATCTCGTAAGGAAGTTATCCCAATCCACGTTCCTGATATCAGTGTCAGTGATCTCACTATGCTTGTTGCTAATCTTTGAAGGGGGAGTGTTCCCCTTGTAGTGGTACTTCATGGGCAAAGTAATCTTTTTCTCAGGCATTCCTGTAATAAAATATGCAAGTATCAGTATCTCATTTAAGAAGAAAACTGAAAGAAAGCTGGCTAAACTAAGAAAAACATAGCAAAACTCTCTAAGCCACCGAGAATGCAGTTTTTTCATACTTTCAGGGTTTCAGATAGTGAAGAATGTCTCAAAGGCCAAAAAGGCTAAAAGTGCAAAAAGCCATCATTTGTAGAGAGTTTGTTTCAGACCTTTTGGTATCTAAAAGTCTGAAGGTTTTGCGAATGCCAAAAATCCTGAAGCTTGAAGACCAGGATTCCGAGACTTGGATTTGTCGAGATTTCAGGCCTTTTGGGGGCCTTAAATCCTGAAAAGTCTGAATCTCTAAAATAGCAATGAGGGACAGGAATTTTGGGGATTCATTCATGTCAGGGTTTTAGATGTTTCAGAGGTCTAGAACACCAAAAGGGCTAAATCTCCGACAATAAGACAGATGACCATGACCTGGTTTTTAGCCTTTCAGAGGCCAAAAACCTGCGACAAAGGTTGCAACCAGACAAAACCCTAACACAAAAAACCTAGAGGAAAAAACCTGACTCTACATGAATAGACCCCTTCTAACATGAAAAATGCCCACGGGCCCCCTTAGAGACTAGGGGAGAAGGAAAACTAAAATGCCCTAGGCCAAACAAGTGCTAGGGCAAAGAAAACCCTAAAACTTTAAAAGAAAAATAGGAGGAGAAAGAGAACAAGAGGCATGTGAATGAGACCTACCTTAGAGGGGCTAGGAGCAGGGAGGATGGCACAATGAATCTGGAGGTGCATCTGTGCAGTCAAGCTTAGGGCTGAAAGCAAAAAATGTTGAAGCTGCGAGCTCTCGATAAAATCAGAATTGAGGATGCAAAGTGTTTTTCAAATTGGGGCCTTCACAACTTATAACCTACGGGTCTTGACATCAGCACTTTTGGTGGTTTTGATGTCCAAAACATTAAAATTTCAGAGGTAGACCACCTTTGGACTTTCGGTCTTTTTGGATGTCGAAAACACCAAAAGGACCGACTTTCGGCCCTTCGACCATTTTGGTGTTTCAGAGTACCAGGGTCCCCGAAACGTCGAAAGGGATAAAAGGCCAAAAAAAGTGTTTTTTCTTAAGATCATGCTAATTCTTTTTCTTCTGAAGCTGATCAAGTGAGGACTCAAAGGGGAAAAAAAGACAAAAAATCCACAAAGCAAAAGAAAGGGGGGTCCCCATGGTCAGAGGACCAAAAAAAATGGGGTGTGTGTTGTGGACCCACAACAAGTACGATGGCCACTGACAGTATGCACAAATGCTTTCAATTAGTATTGAGAGAAGAAGAGAAGGCTAAGAGGAGGAGTGACTTCCAATAAAGAGGTAGAGGCAATAGAGGATTCAGAGGCAGGGGTAACTTTGGAAGAGGCCAAAGCTCAAATAGGCCAGAAGAAACTCAGTCTATAGAAAGAAATGGAGGCAACCAATATAGAGGTTCATTTTAGAGGGAAGGCTATAGAGGAAGAGTCCCTCCAAGAGGTAGATTTTAGTCCCAAGGAAGGACTAATTTTGTCTTCACTGGCATGTGCTACATTTGCAACCAAGTGGGCCATACTATGGGAAGATGTCCTGATAAAGCTACCACATCATCCATGGGAGAAAGAAGAACGTAGTTAATGCAAGAATAGGACACACAAAGCGTCACTTCACAAATCTTCAAGGCAAGGCCACTATTGGATGGATAAAATCTAATGTTGAGAAGGACATTATTAAAAGTTCCTAGTATTACAAAGCCACCTCAAAGGAAGAGCTTGTTTAAAACTATTTTTAGGTCACATGGGAAGATATGCAAGGTGATAGTGGACTCTGGTTCCACAAAGAACATATTTTCAATAGAGATGGTGGACAAACTAAAGCAGAGAAGGATACCCCACACTACCCCCTACAAAGTGTCATGGCTAAACAAGGGTCAGTAGATAGTGGTGGATAAACAAACTTTGGTGGATTTTGAAATAGGAGAGTACAAAGAAAAAAATTTATGTGACATATTGCCTATGGATGCATGGCATCTCCTTCTAGGACATCCATAGAAATATGATGTAAAGGCCATTCATGATGGGGAAAAGAATAACTATGTAATCACTAAGCAAGGTAAGAAGCTTCAAATGGATCCATTGACAAAACCTAATGAAGAGAAGCATGTGGGGACTAGTGTGATGAGTGGAAAGGAGTTCCTTAAAGTCATGAAGAAGGAAAGAGGGTTCTATTGTGCAGTGATAGTGAAGCCAAGAGAGGAGACAAAGGAGAAAGTCAACATGCCTCAAGAAGGACAACAATTGTTGGAGAAGTACCATGAGATTGTGGATAATGGATTGCCTAGTGATTTTCCACCTATGAGGGATGTGAGTCATCAGAAAGAGCTAATACCAGGAGCCACTTTACCTAACAACGCAGCATATAAAATAACTCCAAGTCATAATGCAAAGATTGCTAAACAGATACAAGATTTTCTAGAGAAAGGGCTTATAAGGAAGAGTTTAAGTCCTTGTGATGTGCCAACTATCCTAGCACCTAAGAAGGATGGAAAATGGAGGATGTGTGCTGACTCTAGGGCTATCAACAATATTACAATCAGATACAGATTTTCCATGCCCCAGATTGAGGATTTTTTGGACAATTTGGGGGGTTCTTGCTATTTCTCCAAGGTGGATTTAAAATCAAGGTACCATCAAATCAGAGTTAGGCCTGGTGATGAGTGGAAAATAGCCTTCAATACAAATGAAGGGTTGTATGAGTGGATTTTAATTCCCTTTGGCCTGACAAATGCACCTAGCACATTCGTGAGGCTCATGAATGAAGTGCTAGCAGACTTTATAGGTAAATCTATAATTGTTTATCTAGATGACATTTTGATCTTTAGTAGGTCTAAGGAGGAGCACATGAATCACTTGGAAATTATTTTGAGGAGGCTACACCAAGAGAAGTTGATGATCAACCAAGAAAAATGTGAGTTTTTGAAAATTGAACTAGTATACCTTGGATTTGTTGTTTCTAATGGATGCATGAAGATGGATCTTGATAAGGTCAAGTCTATATTGGACTGGCCAACACCTATATCCATAGGAGATGTTAGGATTTTTTAGGGGCTAGCCTCTTATTATAGGAATTTTGTGAGAAACTTTATCCATGTATGTGCACCAATACTAAACACTATTAAGGGAGGAATTAAATGTCAGTTTAAGTGGACAGAGGCACCAGATAAAGGCTTTGAAATGTTGAAGAAAAAGATAGCATAACTACCTACTCTTAGGTTTCCTAACTTCAATCAATTATTTATGGTGGAGTGTGATGCTAGTAAACTAGCCATTGGGGCAGTGTTGATTCAAGAGGGGCACCGTGTGGAATTCTTCTCAGAGAATTTGAATGAAACCAAGAAAAATTACTCCACCTATGATTTGGATTTGTATGCAATGATACAAGCACTCAAATAGTGGAGACATTATCTGCTACCAAGGTAATTTGTAGTTTATACAGATAATCATGCCCTTAGCTTCTTGAATGGGCAAGAGAAGTTGAATCAGAGGCACCTAAATTGGGTAGAATCCTTGCAAGCATATACCTTTGTCATCAAACACAATAAAGGTGTTAGAAAAAAATTTGCAGATGCACTAAGTAGGAGAGCTTAACTACCCAGGAGATACAATTGCAAAGTGTAGGGATGAGTAACCTTAAATACCTCTACAAAGAAGACAAATATTTCAAGGAAGTTTATGAAGCATGTGAAAATTTTATACAAGGCTTTAATGTGGATTTTATTGATTATATGTTGTAGGAAGGACTATTGTTCAAGGGACACTTGTTGTGTATACCTCAATTCTCAATGAGGGAGAACATAGTCAAGGAAAAACACCAAGGCAGTTTGGGAGGCCACTTTGGAGTGGACAAGACACTTGAGCAAGTGAATAGGCATTAATATTGGTCTAAACTATAGTCAAATGTCAAAAATTTTGTGGAGAAATGTCAGATATGCCAAAGATCCAAGGGACATAGCAGCAACACTAGATTGTATCAGCCTCTATCCATACCATAGAGACCTTGGGATTGCTTGAGCATGGACTTTGTTTTAGGACTGCCTAAGACACCAAGAGGACATGACAGTGTGTTTGTAGTGGTGGACAGGTTTAGCAAGATGGCACACTTCATTCCTTGAAGAAAAACCAATGATGCTTCCCACATTGCAAGTCTTTTCTTCAGAGACATAGTGAGGATCCATGGATTTCCACTCAACATAGTAAGTGATAGAGACAGTAAGTTTGTGGGCCACTTTTGGAGAACCCTTTGTAAAATTCTAGGTACAAACTTATCTTTCTCTTCATCCTATCACCCTTAGTTAGATGGACAGACTGAGGTAGTAAATAGGTCCCTAGGTAACCTATTAAGATGCTTGACTAAGCAGCATGGACATTCATGGGATCACATTATAGGACAAGCAGAATTTTCCTATAATGACTCCATCAATAGGAGCACTGGAAAGAGCCCATTTGAAATATTTTATGGGGATAATCCAAGAGGGATCATGGAGTTGAGAGACCTCAGTTTGCAGGATAGAAGGAGTTCCCAAGGAGAATCCTTTGCAGTATATGAAAGAACTTCATGACCAAGTTAAGAAGACTTTGCAACATCAAGTGTAAAAGTACAAGACCAAGGCAGATAAGACAAGGAGGGATTTACAATTCAAGGTGGGAGATATGGTACTTTCCTACCTTAGGAAGGAGAGATTTCCAAAAGGAAAACCAACCAAGCTACTAATGAAGAAGATACGATCATTAAAGATATTGTATAAGTATGGTAATAATGCATATGAGGTGGATTTACCTCCTGATTTGGATATCTCACCCATCTTCAATGTGTGTGACTTGTATCCCTATAAGGGCCTTCCTTCTGACACTGGTTAGCTAACACTTTCAGACTTGGGAGAAGATGATTGGATCAGAGATTTTCCCACTCCTCAACCTTTATAATTGGATAGTGTATTAGACTCCAAGGTGATCAAGAATACCAGGAAGGGTACATACAAAGATTATCTTGTGAATTGGAAAGGATTTCTAGATGGTGAAGCCACTTGGATGACTGAAGCATGGAATCACCATTGAAGACCTTCTAACTCAAGGGAATTGAGTTCTTTGTCCCAGGGGAGTATGGTGCAGAGCACCTCCAATTTTGGCTTGATGATTGGGTTAGATGTTATTTAGGGTTGTTTAGGATTTTTTTGTGTTTTTAATAAGATCCAATGGTTATTGGATCCAAGCATGTCCTAATTTTTTTGTAAGAGCAAAAGTTGCTCCTAGGTTCAAAATGTTGTCAAATGGTCTAAATTTTGTAAAAGTTTCTAATTTTGATAAACTATGGGATATGGTCTCCTCTAGGGTCCTGAGTTTACTAACTAGGGTCCTAGGATAGGTCTAGGAGTATCGAGTTGACCAAAATCATAAAAAAGGTCAAAAAGCAAGAAATGCTCAAAAGTTGCTATCAACTTTTTGCAACTTTTGCAAGAAGTTGAAAATGATTAAATGGATGGTTGTAACCACCCATGAATGGTTATTTGAGCATAGGATGAATTATTTTTTAGGTTAATGAAGTTTTATTTTCATACCAAACATGTGCACAAATTGTACGGATGATTTTCTGAGTTTTCCTTGCAATTACATTGTTTTTGCAATCTTGTATGGTTGTGTACAGATTGGATTGTACAAAATAACTCCATGGGAGTGTAGAGTTTTGTTTTATCTTTCTTTTTCATATTCAAATTTTTTTTCAAGTTTAGGGATTGTAAAGTTACACTTAGTTTTAGGTGACTATGTCTGCAACTTCTATTTGCAGAGTTGGAGGAACAAAAATGGCTCTAACCTAAGCATCCACGGTTGAAAATGAATGAGACCTTTTGGAATGGTAGGTTAGGGTCTGTACATAGTGTTTTAGTTTCATTTTTTTTCCTTGCAGCTGAACTCCTAGGTTTGGAGTGATTCCCTAGGCTGACTGCTTGGAGTAGGTGAGCCAGGATAGTGTAAAGAACTAATTGGAAGAGCACACCCATGATATGGTACGGACATCTAAGTGGCATGTGTGGAAGCCCTAGAATTTCCCCTTGAAGGATCAAATGGTTTTAGGAGTTGGTAAGAAGTTTGAAGACTTTGTGAAAGTATTTTGCATAGACTGGTCCAAAGGCCTAAAAGATAGCCTAGAAACTAGGGCCTGCTACTAATTAGGGTTGTGGGTGTTTTGAAGACTTGTAGCTTTAAATTATTGAAGAGATAGGTGATATATTTCAGAATCATATTGTCTTCCATGGTTTTGTACAGAATAATTTGCAGCATTTGACCAAAAATAGTGAAACTAGACCTAATTCAATTAAGCCTAATTAGGCCTACTAGTGGGTAGCGATAGAAAAGTGATTGCTAAGGTGGCCAGAAGTGCTTGAATTTTCTTTAATGGAAATTTAAGGTAACATGAACATAGGGAAGGGCCTAAGATGAATTTTTTAAATATCCTAAGCAAGGGTTTAGGGTTCTAGAGGGAAACCAAGGAGGAAAAGAAGGTAATTGAAGGGCTAGTTGGACTAGTTTTAAGGTAATTCAACTATACCTAGGAGGGAAGTTGGATTAAGGGCCTTGAAGGCTAGATATTGGTGAAGAATACATTGGAGATTGAACCATTGGATGGTTCCAAGAATTGGATCTTAGTTTGGAGAAAGAAAAACTCATAGAGCTCTAGACCCTCTGCATCAATCTTAGAGAGATACATAAATGGATTTCAGAGATGTGGAGCCCCATTTTGGATGGGGATGTGATATTTACCCTCAAGCTCAAGATTTTTTGTAGTGGTGTTTGATAATGCACATGATAGGACAAAAATTTTGTGCAAATCTTATTTGAGTTGGGAGAATAAGCACATGGTGCTATTAAAAACTTGGTACCTAACTTTCAACCTGGCTATCAAATCCAATGATAAAATCCCTTTATGTGTAAGACATCCAAATTTACCATTACAATTTTGGTTCAATTCTTTCTTTAAGGCTATTCAAAATTATCTAGGAATATTTTTTTGGGTGGATGAGGGATCCCAATATTTATTTCATACAACTTATTTGTGCATTTTATTTGAGATAGATTTGATGAAAGACCCTCTATTGGATTTTTCTTTAAAACTTGAAAGAGGTGTGTGGATACAACCTATGGATTATGAAGGCATCCCTTTCATGTGTTCAATATGTTTTTAGACCAAGCATGTTATTGATAATTGTGTAAAGAAGAAAACCCATAAACACGCAACTTGGTGGAGGGGAGTTTCTACTCAACTATATACGATGGAAAAATAAGTGTGTAGAATCAAATATTATTTTAGAAAAAGGTCCTTCTGAGACCAAGTAGGTATGGATCCCAAAATTACATTATTGGTTGTTAAAGGTTTGGGAGCTGAATAGGGTTAGAAGATCTTGATTGGTGAAGTTTCAAAGGCCTCAAAAATGGGAAATCCATCCAAAATTTAAACTTTGAGGGAGAAGTTTGGTATTTATTCTAAGGTCTCAATAAGTACAAAGGATTTGAGAAAGGAGAGTTTTGTTTCTAGATATGGTGAATATAATTTAGGAACAATTATGGTTGGGCACCACTATATGTTGGTTTACCCTACTAATGATAGTTTACTAAGAGGGGGGTGAATCAGAAAATATTGAAACTTACCAATTTAACATTAAACCTTTGATTCAACTTTGTGATTCAAATAACAGCAGCAACCAAAACTTGTAAACACTTCACAAACTTGATAAACATCATATAACATAAGAAAATAACATTCACAGTTATCAAGAATCACATGTAACACCAGATTTAATGAGGAAACCTAATTTGGGAAAACAAATTCTGATATTTGTCACCCACAAAAAGAAATACTCTTCTAAAGTATGCTCGGTTAAGAGCCAATCCAATTAAAGATTACAATGTACATTTGTTAGATGTGACCCTGTTAGGGGATTTACCTTGGATCTTTTAAGATCTTCACCCTGTTAGGAGTTGCCTGGTCAGAGGGCTTAAATATTCATCCTATAATGCTATTGTTAGATTTTTTTCTTGCTGAACCTTCAACTGATGCTTGAATACTTGATTAACTCTATGACTGCCAATATCCTAAAATAATGAATCAAGCAAGAGAAAACTCTAATTGATGAGGATTTATGATAATTTCTGAAGAAACTATTATCACTTCCTTATTTTTAGGTTCCACAACACCCAGGCAGGCATTACCTATATTAAATTATTGTCTTACAGTATTAGTAAATGTGGATACTAATTTGTTACCTTTTTACTGTATTACCTTATAAATTATTCTGCATAAAATTGAAAACAACTTGACACAGAGCTTAACCATGAAAACTATTGAGATGATAACAGCAAATAGTAGTGTTTTAAGGACATTCATCCTTCTTCCTTTTTAGTTCTCAGAACTTAGGAGGGGCAACCTATTTTAATCCTCTCTTAAAGGGATTATTAAAATGAATTGTATATCTTGAAACAATTGTTTAGACTTATATGTTTTGAATGCAAAAGTGAAAGATTTGTGTATTTTAAATTGTTTGGATGATGATAAACCACTTGATAGATTCTAAACCAGTGCCTATCCTTGGGCTATAGAGTCAAAGATGCAAATCCACAAAAAAAAGTAAATAAAGATACTATAGATTTCCTTACAACCTATATGAAACTCAAGTAAGATGCCTTACAAATCACCCTGTCACTCCAACACTACTGTATCAAATCCTCAAATATTGTTATACTCTCTGAAACTACTCACAAAACTTAGTTCTTCCCTTGAAAGAAACTTGTAAGTAATTAGATAGCTACCTTGTAACCAATATG
>MU223225.1:9425057-9447533 GCA_018584345.1 Thuja plicata
AAATGTTACAATAAGATCTATTTATAGGTTCAAACCATCTTGGAATCCTTAAGATAAGGATGCAACAAGCTTTGGATGGTTTAAGAAACCTAACCCTAAAAACTTAGAAAAAGACAAAAGACAAGAAGGCTCCAAGTGGTGGGAGGACAAAACTGAAGAATAAAATCTGATTTTGTACTTTGTCCTTTTGTGAATGTCGGAACCTTTGTCTACATGTATTCAGGATAGTATCTGATAGTTGTTACAAGATCTAATGACCGCCAATATAGGCTAACTTACACTAATATTTTTAGGATTACTAACCTTCCTATGCTAATAGATCAGGTGTCATGTGTCCTTTATTCTTCATCCATAACATCTAAATCAACTGTGATAGGCTTGTTCTTCTTGGGCTTTGTCATAATGTCCCATGTTGTCACATCCTCTTCCTTAGGTCACTCAAAGTTTTGAATATTCTCTAGTTGAGTCTTCTTCCTTTCCCACCTAGCATTTTTAATGCTTTTAATATCTATAATGAATTTATTGCAGTCTGTTTCTACTTTTATTGCCTCATCCAAAAGTTGGATGAACCTCTCCATATCTAATTCTCCTTGGTCAAAGACATAAATGTCTTTATTGGGGAGTACACTATCAAACTCTGATATCCATAACCCTATAATGGTTTGATCTGATCATCTTCAATTCTGATTGGAGGTACAAACCTACTATAATCTATCCCAAACATCTTCAACTTAGCATCAATTTGATTGGCCTTTCCTTTGAAAAAGGATAAAGTGGCCCCAATATGCTCTATCTCTGTACCAACCATGGTTACTATTTCTAGAAAATCTGATCTCAATGGTTGTATTGATGCTAATCTTTCAAAAAGAGATGTTCTTCCAGACCAAGTTGCATAGTAAGGATCCAAAATTGTCAAAAAACTTGCCACTTCTACTTGTAAGCTTGGAAACCTGCCATAAGCCCCATACACTACATCAATCTTACCTTTGATGGTGTCAATCATATGCTGCAAAATTGAATTCAAGGCTTCCAAAATCACATTGTTATGCTATGCAACTCCCTGCTCTATTTCAGTGAGCATCTCCCTTGTATCCTCTGTTTGGACCTCAACATCCATGACCTCTTTGGGCTCAACGAAGGTAGGCTCTATTATATCTAGCAATTGTTTATTAAGCTCATCTATAAGCTTATTTTGTTCTTTAATTGTTATTAATGCTAGCTCCCCATCCTTAACAATATCACTACTGTCACTAGTGAGTTTCTACAATTTGTCTGATAGTTGGCCTGTCTTTGCCTCATTAAGCTGAGAAAATTGATTCATTAATTGGGCTATTTCCATATCCCCCATATTATCAAGTGTCCATATAATTTAATTTCCCTCCATCTTCTCTTGAATGTTCAAAATGGTTGGCTTCTGATCTTTGGGAGCTAGGCTCCACATTGCTAATGCTTGAGATTTACGGTTATAACCAGACCCTCTAATCATGTCTCCAACTTGAGTCTCCGATGATAGTTTGACATCAGGTTGCCTCCTTATTTGATCTATAATGAATGTCGAAGACAAGTCCTAGCCTTCCACAAATAACACTCCACTGGCCTTGACCAGTTGCCTTGCTTGCTCCGGTGTGATCTCCTTAGACTTAGGATCGTATTCCTGTAATGTTTGTAAGGCCTCTTGGGTGACTGGGTCACCACCTACCAATTGCAACTACTTTCCAATTTGTTGTTTCTTATTCCATATTACAAAATCCTTGAATACCCTTGTCTTTATGAAACTATCATCCTTGAGGAATTCCTCTTGATGCAACAATCTCTCATATGTGCATGATCTGAGAGGTAACTCCTCTTCTTCTATATCCTTTTGGAGTTTCTTCCCTGCCCTGATCTATTTTCTTAAATAATGATCATAGGGTCTATCTCCAATTATTAGGGCTCCAATTCTATCTGTCTTCTTCTTCCTAGAAGGCTCCCATGTTTCTACTCTTTGTCTCTTAGGTGGGGGCTCATTTGTCACTTCCTTCTCTGGTACCTTTGTTAGGTCAATGACATCTTCCCCTTCAACTACAAGCTTCAATGGTATTTCTTTGTAATCTGGATAGGCATTGGGTGAAGAACAGCACTGATCACTGTCATCATCATATTCAAACTCTGAATTCTCTCTGTGGCCCTTTTCTGGTACCACTAGTGCTTCTTCTAACTAATTACATAAAAGAGTATGGTTCTCAATCATTGCATCTAGACTTTTGAGATAATGCATGTTAGGGTAGAAACCTCCAAACTTCATCCCCTTTATCTTTACTTGCCTCTCCAGGTCCATAAGTTCATTGAACTTAATTTCTTTCTTGTCCACCTCTTCATCCTCCAAGATGTTTCTTATTAAATCCTCCTCCATACACTCCTCATGTACCTTTGTGTAGGGGATAGTTGGTGTGAGAAACTTCTTTTCACTAAGAATGAATCCCTCAGTGTCAACATGTCTATGCAGAGCCACATTTATTCTGTAATGATTCAACCAGGTATTCACCAGGTCTAGGGTTCCTTTCCCAATAATTAAATTGTAGATCTTAAACTTCCTAGGGGTGAAAGTACCCTTCCTATGTGATGCCAAATGCTCTTTATCTATCAGAATAAGCTTCCTCGTGAACTCCATTGCAGCTATCCTCGGTGGTACATGAAATGGAAAAATGTGTGGAGGGAGGGGGCAACCATAAACCCTCATCATTGTAAAGTTATTTTCATAATAAAAATCCCCCCAATTATGGTCTCCTGGCCATTTTTCAAGGTATTGGCACGGCCCCAATAATTGAATTACCTTAATAGGAAATCTGGTCTTATCTGCACCTAAACACTTCAAAAGTGGATATATTACCCAATTTTCAAAAGCACAGAACTCCTGCTCTCTAGATGTGTAATTCTAGACTCTGATCCAAAACTGAACAGGGTTGGGTTGATTATGGTGGAACCTTTGTGGCTATAGAAACTAGCAATTCATAATTGGGAAATTATAGTAGAGAATCAAATGCATGAGGATTGAATAATGCATAAATTTTGGATGATCCTTCTTGTTTTGTATATCTATAAATCCTTGGTGCATCTGATCAATGATATACTAAATGTAATCATAATTGGAAGTATTATGAAGACTCTGCATATCCAACACCATCATCAAAATGTCTGAGGTGATCCTATCTTCCCCAGCATCCTTTCCAAGCACTCTACATAGTGCATATGATATATACTTAATATAGAAATTAAGGTCTTTGTAATAATATGGGGTTGCTCCTGGCATGGGGGCTATATAGGTCTTCATTTTCTTAGGGACATGATGATCCCTGATCAATTTAGCAGCAATATCAAATTCTCTAGTGTACCTATTCTCTAGGCTCTTTAGATTTATCTCAGTAGCCATAGGATAGTAGACATTTAAAGCCTTCATAAAATTATTTTGGTCAAGGGTGAGCAAGGGCTTTCCATCATCACTCTTAATGGTTTTGATTAAAGGGTCATATCTACTAGCCAATTCTAGTATGAAATAAATATCAATAAAGACATCAGGAACTAGCAACCTAGCTAACCCACAAGTCCAAGGGTTTGAGATAGGTATGGGTTCATCACTATAACTAAAGAAATAATTGAAAAGTGAATACCCTGATGACCCTGGTGTTTTTGCATCCCTAACATAATCCATATCATCAATTAAAACATCTGCACTAACCTTTCAATTCTGGTTTGAACCTGGAAGAAAAGTGAGGAATTCATTTGAGTAGTTTCTTTTTCCCTTTGACTCATCTTCGACATCTTCACTTCTCCCACTGGTGGAGGCCATACTCTATGCTTGACTCATACTTTCTTTCTGTTCTCAACCCTTATTCACTAATATTGAAACAAAACTACTGAAAACCCTCACCACCAAATTGTGAATTCTCTAAAAATTGTAGCTCTGAACTCTAGAACACTGTCAATTATAATCTTTACTGAATTCTGAATCAGGCAACCACCTTCTGAATCACTTGCTGCTGAAAATCCTAATCTTTCTTAGAAAACACTAAATCTCTATAAACTCTTTGATCTGAGAAAATAGAAACTTGGTAAAAATGAAATGACAATGGAGAAGTATACTTATAACTATTAATTGAATGCAGAATGTCACTTCTAGCTGGTAATTCAATCACTTCACCATTAGCTTCACATATTGCGACATCAATTTCTGATTTTAGCCATGGCATTCAAACTATCAGATAATCAATTTTTGATGAGTATTCTTTCATAAAAAACCTTATAAAATTCAAAATCAAATTGAAATCAAATCTGATTGGTTGCATTAACTCATACTACAGCTACTTTCCCATCTGTCATAATCTCTTTACTCTAATTGGTTAACAACTATTAATAATGGTGTCGTTGAGAAGTCTATTTTAACTCTGATTCACTTCTAGCGACTGAGTGATCTCCTTGTTGCTTAATAATTTCACTAACCGTAGTTCTTTCAAGAGACTTAGCGACCGCCATAGGATTAAAAATTTGATCAACAGTTGACATGATGTCACTTGATATCTTAACTTAACCCTCCATCTTATGGAGACACCGTGACCAAAGCATTCTCTTTACTAATCTTTTACCTCAGGTTTCATCTGGAGACTCAAAGACTGTAATTTCTCTATGTCACTGGATAATTTTCTTAACTCATGTTCCATCAAGAGACCATGCAACTAATCACATTAGTCTCTTAATTGTGTGATTAATTTATCTTTATAATGTGCATCAGGAGATAACATGACTACCATTGATTTCCTTTTTCTCTATATCAAACGGTTGTCACTAAGTCTCTTAATCCTTAATACAAACCCTAATACTTCATGAGACTTAGCGACAAATAGACACATGTCATACTTTTCCTTTTGTCTCTTAATCGCTTGATTCCTTTTGACTTTTCAACCTTGTCAAGCGACCACGCGACTACCGTTGATTTTACCTGCATCTGATGGTTGTCGCCTAATCTCTTAATTTTAAACTTAACTCTCTTCATATCATGCAACTTCATGACAACACCTTTACTTAAACTCATATCTAACTTTTATTTTATCCAAAGACCTGCCAACCATTTAATCTCCATGTTACTTGATAATTTTTGAACCACGGTTACAATCAAGAGACTTCTTGATTTTCATTAGATTAACTTTCTGATCCATGGTTGTCGTGTAATCTCCAATTATTTTTCTTAAATCACTTTTGATCATGAGACTTGGAGACAACACTATTTGGTTTAACTCATGAACTCAACTCATAACCACAGGTTATATTAAGAGATAACGCGCTGAGCAGTCTCAAAGTTGCCAAATCAAATCACTAACTCTGCTTTTATCAAGAGACAAAGTGACTATCATTGGATTATTTCTGAGATCAACGGTCTACGTTAAGTCTCATAACCTTTTCAGTATATTTTTTTTTATCACGAGACCATGCGACCAAAGTTTTCTGCTAAGTATTGAGACCATAAGGAATATTCATTTCTTCTAGCGAGACTTAGCGACTAGGAAAAAAACACATGCAAATAAGCTCAGACTTAAGACATGAAAAATTAACACAAAAATACAACCGACTTGGAAAATTTAGGGCTTTTCTACAATTTCAAACCAAATTTACTCCAAGGCTTAGGTTTTTCACATTTTTGATCTAGGTTTTGAGAAAAAAACATCATTTGCAGAGATATGTAAATGGTTTCAAACATGAATCTTTACCTTCTGGGCTTGAGAATGATAGGAACTTTAAGAATTTTCAAGGTAAACTCTAAAACAAAAAATACAACCAACAGCTACCTTTCACAAGGATTTACAAAAATATTTATTAGGTCCACTCTGTTAAGAGATTTTTTTTTACAAATATTAGTAAGCAACAGTGTATTGATTTGACCTATGATTCTTCAACTATCCTTTTCTCGATTAGATCCCTTGTTCTATCTCTAAAACTTACTAGCATCAAAAACTCATCAGTCTATCCTCTGGACTAGTTCTCCAACTCTTTTTCTACTCTGCTCGATAGCTCTTCAACTATTCAATTCGCCAGCATCTTTGTTGAAGAACTATAATTGATTGAATTTTTGAAGATGTTAAGGTGGTGATCACAGAGACATAAGAAAGTTAATGCAAGACATTAAATCAGTTAATGTATTGTATTGTCATTGATGTCAACTTGATATAATCTGTATGGTCATATTGCTAAAGAATTAAGAGAACAAATGAATCAGGGGCTATGCAATTAGTAATGCATATAAGTCAAGTATTCACAAAGTGACTGTATACACCGACGGAGTACACACCGATGGTCAGAGTAAAAGAGCAAAGTCACAGTGTTACCTGACAAGCAAAATGCACAGCATTACCAATGAGCAAAGTCACAGTGTTTCCCGACGAACAAAGCACAGTGTAACCCGATAGACAGAACTACAGTGTTTCTCAACGGACAAAGATCCTAAAGACAACTAAAGTTGCACCGATGGAACAGTCAGTTATCACCGATGACTAACTAAAGTATTGACCAATAGAACAAAGAGTTCAGAAAAGACAAAATACTTAGTTGTCAAGAGATAAAAATATAATTAACTGATACTTATCATTTTTTTAATCGACAAGATAAAGCCGGAGATAAGGATTTAAAGTGGCTTTGTCCATTTTGCAAGAAGATCTCTACAAGATAAAACTAGAGTTTTTATTTAAATCTAATTGGTGAGAATTGTGGATCGCACCAAGATCAAGAAACCCAAGAAACGGTGAAATCATGTCTATATAAGAGACAAGATTATTAATTATGAATAAGGGGAGTGACAAGAAAATAGATGCTGAAGAGATTCTGAAGGAGAAGAAAGTCTTCATTCAGACCTGATCAATCAAGCTGAGGAAAGAGATAAATTCTGTAGACACCCATGAACAGTGATAAAGCATCAAAGAGAAGAACAGTATGGAGCAAAGGTATTGTATTGATAACATTGATCAAAAAGGTAATACACTTACAATAGATCTGAAAATCTGCAATTCAAGTTGTATATGTGAATAGATCAATTTACTGTTTCATTTTAACCATTGAAGCATCAACTCTCTTAACCGAGTAGGACTTAAAAGTCTTTTGTAATTGAGATAGATCCCAAGGAGTATCAAAAATTTTGATCATACAAAGTAGCATTGTATATGCCCGATACCTATTGACAGGCCAAGTGAGTGTTTGATCAAGGATGGTAGCATTAGATGCCAGATACTAAGTGACAAACTATCTATTTAAATCCTCTAACAAGGTCACACCTAACAGTGTGTTTGTAACCTTTAACAAGGTTGGCTCTTAACTGATCTCACTTCAGAAGAGTGAAAATTTGGGGGACCGGTCCCAGTGGTTTTTCCCTTAATAGGGTTTTCACATTAAAAATCTATGTGTTAATGTGTCTATGAGTCATTACTTTATTGTTTTTCATTTCACTTAAGTAAATATGGATTGATCGGTATACACTAGTTATTTACTGTGTTTCGGTAAATAGAAAGACTGCTTAACGGTAAACATACAAAAGAAGGGTTTACAAAGCATTTCGACAAGTAGTAATTTGTTATAAGTATTTCAAGGCATTCATCTTATAGGACTGAAGATAACTAGAGGTATAATTTGTGGTACTAAGTTTGAAGGGTTGATTTAAAGATTAATTTTTGAGGCCACTAATTCACCCCCCCCCCCTCTTAGTTATTACTAATAATTGGTATCAGAGCTTGTGTGCTTAGGAAGGGAGTTTAACGGCTCAAGCTAAAGATCACAAGATGAACAAACAAGATGTGCCCAAGTTGAACAAAGACAACTTTGCTTTGTGGCAAAGCAGAATACGACTCCACTTATCAGGTATTGGAAATGATGTTACTCAATACTTAGATATTGAATATGTGTTGCCCACAGGAGCACCCATTTTGAACAAATGAGAGAGTAGGATGAGCACAACTACATGATGATAGAGATTGCTTCCTCACTCTCCGATGCTGAATTTGAAGATTTCAAAGCATGCACAACTGCAAAGCAGATGTGGGACAAATTAAAGCTTGTACATGGTGGTGACAAAAATGTTCTGAGAGCCAAGGCAGAAATCCTTAGAGGAAATTTTGATGATCTCAGAATGAAAGAAGATGAAAACATCACATAGTACAGCACAAGAATCAAAGAGGTAGTCAATGCTATCCGAGGAGTTGGAGGTGTACTAGATGAAGATACAGTGGTAAGTAAAATTCTAAGAACCCTACTACCTACTTATGCTATTAGAGTATCTATCATACAAGAAATGAGAGCAATAGCAAATAGAAATTTTACTCTAGATAGTTTGATTGGAAGACTTATTTCATTTGAGATGAAAAAATTTGATAATAGTGTCTTACCAAACATAGAGTCTACATTCAAATCTTCTTTGAGAATAAGTAAATCAAGTCATAAACACGCTATGAGAAAAGATAGTGATAGTGAAAGTGAAGAAGAAGATCTTGATGAAATTGAAGCACTTATGGCAAGAAGAATGTAGAGAGGCAAAGGTAAATTACCACTTGTGTGTTTTAATTGTAAAGAGATTGGACACTTTGCTGCAAGATGTCCTAACAAAAGAAAAGATGATAGAAGTAATGACAAATCATTTGAAAAGAAGTTTGACAGAGGTGATTATAGAAGCAACCAATAATCAGAAAGAAGAGACACTTGAGACTACAAGGACAAAGGAAAGAAGGCTAGTTACCTAGCTAAATGAAAAGATGAAGATACTGACACTGATGAAGACATCGAGATGGTATTTGTGGCAGTAAAAGATGATTCAGATGATGATGAAGAAAGGTATTTAGAAACTGCACTAATATCTAAAGTTAGTAAAAACGATGTCTGGATCATAGATAGTGGCTGCACTCACCATATGACTGGTGACAAAAAAAATTTTGAGACTTTTGAATACTATAATGGTGGTTCAGTAAGAATGGGTAATGATACACCTTGTCCAGTTGAAGGTAAAGGAACTATAATGTTGAATAACCTGATAAAATGTGAAAATACTTATTGGGTGAAAGGATTGAATTATAATCTATTGAGTGTTTATGAGTTGAATAATTCAGGTCACAGAGTAGCATTTGAAAATAAGAAGGCAAAGATCTTCATTAAATCAAGAAGTCTGATAGGTACTGGTGAGCATACAAAAGGTAACTTATTCTATCTGAATAATACTGACACCACTTGCTTAATGGCTAGAAATGAAGATATATGGTTGTGGCACAAAAGATTGTGTAATTTAAACTTTGACAACATGATAAAGATAAGCAGAAAGAGAAATGTAAGAGGCTTACTGACGATGATTAAGCCAGACAATATCATGTGCAAAAATTGTCAAAAAGGTAAGATGACAAAGTCTAGTTTCAAAAGAAAAACCCATACATCTAATGCCATTCTAGAATTAGTCCATACTGATCTATGTGGACCCATGAGGACAAAGAGTTACTATGGTGATAGATATTTTATTCTCTTTGTTGATGATTACTGTAGAATGATGACAGTAATGTTTCTAAAAGATTAATCTGAGCATTCAAGATGTTTAAATGGTACAAAGAAATGGTAGAAAAAAAAAGTGGTAAGGAATTGAAATGCTTAAGATCAGATAGAGGAGGGGAATTTATTTCAGATGAATTCACTAACTTTTGTAATGAGCATGGAATCAAAAGATAGGTATCTACATCGAGAACACCACAGCAAAATGGAATTGTTGAAAGAAGGAATAGATCCATTGATGATTGTGTAAGGACACTAATGATAGAGAAAGGAATCACCCAAATCTTCTAGAGGGAAGCTGTCAGTAATTGTTGTTTACACATTGAACAGAGTACGATTGAAGAAAGATACCAAGAAGACACCCTATGAGCTATGGTATGGTTACACACCCAATGTAAGTTACTTCCAAAAATTTGGTAGTCAATCTTATATGTTAAAAGATGATAGAAATGGAAATATTGAATCCAAAGTGATGAAGGAATCTTTCTAGGGTATTCCACCAAGAGAAAGGCTTATAAATGTCTAAATAAAGCCTCTAAAAAAATTGTTGAAAGTGCAAATGTAAAGATAGATGAATTTGCAGAGAAGAATGAAAAGGAAAGCACAAAAGAACCAAAGGACTACAATAGGTTTGTTTACAATGAAGAACCTGACACTCTACCCGAGAAACAATGTATAGCTCCCAAGCAACAGAGTATTACACCCAAGCATCAGGCTACAAATACCAAAAATTAGGATATTGCTCAAGATGGTCAAGATGATGTACCAAGTGATGGAGATCAGAATGAAGGACAAATTGATGATCAAGCTGATAGACAAAGAAGTGAACCTGTACTTTCCAGATATGTCAGAAGGAACCATCCATAGAACCAGATCATTGGAGACAAGAAGGCTAGTATGAGAACCAGAAGTAAGTCTCTAAACACAAGATATCTTATTTGTGATTTTGAGCCAAAATCTGTCAATGCTACACTTGATAATGATGAATGGATTAGTGCTATGAATGAGGATATTGAGCAGATTGAGAAAAAAAAGACATGGACACTTGTACCGAGACCAGATGATAAGAATTTCATTGGTACAAAATGGATATTCAGGAATAAACTGAATGAGAATAGAGAAGTCACCAGAAACAAAGCAAGACTAGTATGCGAGGGGTATGCACAAGAAGAAGGGATTGACTATGGAGAAACCTTTGCACCCATTGCTAGGCTAGAAGGAGTGAGAATATTACTTTCTTATGTCGCATGTAAAGGATTCAAGATATACCAAATGGATGTCAAGTCTACATTCCTAAATGGAATACTTGAAGAAGAGGTATACATTGAGAAACCATAAGGGTTTATTGATCCAGACAAGATGAACATGGTATGTATACTACACAAAGCCTTGTATCAATTGAAACAAGCACCCTGAGCCTAGTATGAAAGACTTAATTCCTATCTCATAAGTATTGTATTTGTAAGAACTAGTGAGAACAGTCATCTTTATTTGAAGGAAGATATTGATGCTAACATTTTGATTTCTGAGATATTTTTTGATGACATCATATTTGGAGGCAATGATATGCTATTAAAATCATTTGCAAATGAAAAGAGCAAAGATTTTGAGATGTCTATGTTTGGAGACATCAAGTTCTTTCTTGGTTTATAGAACATGCAACAAGATGAAGGTATTTTCATTACACAATCCAAATACATCAAGAAAGTGTTGAAAATATTCAAGATGGAAGATTCCAAGCTAGTTGGAACACTGATGGCAACTGGATGTAAGCTGAAAAAAGAGGACAATTCATCAGAGGTAAATCAGACTTTGTACAGATCAATGATTGGAAAACTCATGTATGTTGTACATACTAGACCAGATTTTGCACATGCAGTAGGAATAGTTGCAACATTTTGTGCTAATCCTAGGGAATCGCATATGACTGTTGTGAAAAGAATCCTAAGATATCTAAAGAATACCGAGGAATATGGCTTATGGTATAGAAGAGAAGGAAAAATTGAACTTAAGGTCTTTACCGACACTGATTGGGCTGGAAATATTGATGACCGAAAGAGCACAACTGGAGGAGCATTCTTTATGGGTGACAG
Organism: Thuja plicata; assembly: GCA_018584345.1. Lineage (NCBI taxonomy): Eukaryota > Viridiplantae > Streptophyta > Pinopsida > Cupressales > Cupressaceae > Thuja > Thuja plicata. Next base: position 9,436,688 of record MU223225.1, read on the forward strand.
ACTTGTCACATGGATTATCAAGAAGCAAGGATGCATCTCTCAGTCTACTGCAGAAGCAGAGTATGTTGTTGCTGCTGCAAACTACTCAAATATTGCATGGATCAAACAATTACTGGAAGGTATGCATATGAAAATTCTTGAACCAGTAATTATCTATTGTGACAATACCAGTGCAATAAAAATTTCTAAGAATCCAGTCATGCATGCTAAGACAAAGCATATTGCTATCAAGTATCATTATTTGAGAGAAAAAGTTCAAGAAAAGGAGGTGATACTTGAATATGTGCAATCAAAGGAACAATTAGTTGATATCTTCACCAAGTCACTACCCACGGATGCATTCGAGTACTTGAGAAAAAGACTAGGGGTCAGACCCTTGTCTACTAGTTAGTAATATTACTAGAAGGTTGCATCAGCCTACATATTATCAAAATATCATTCATGTTAATGCAACCAAAGAGATGGACTTCAAAGATACATCTATACACAGCAAGGTATTTATCTGCTTTGAGAACCAGAGTTGTTGTATTGCTAATGGATTGGGAAATTCAAGGAGTATATTATGGATAGAAAGGATTGTTTGGCATTACTGTCAAAATATGTGTTTGGAATTGTTGTCAAAGGGAGATATTATATCCATTATCACATTAGGGAGAGATTATATCCATGAGAGAGATTATATCCATCACATTATCCAAAGGGAGAGATGTAACCTGAAAGGGAGAGTACAAACAAAGGGAGAGAATTGCTGACAAGAGACATCAAAAGAATAGAGAACAGTGAAAGGGAGAGAGTTTGACATAGGAAGAGAAAACATCACATCAAAAGAAGAAAGATTCTACATCTATCCAGTGAAGGGATTGAAGATAGAGAGAAAGATGAAAGAATCAAATCTAAGCTATATAAGCTTACCGAGGACTAGATATTTGTATCAATTCTAGTACATAAGATTGGTAGTTTGATGAACTTCAAACTGTTATATTTCATATTTTATTAGTAATAATATAGTGTGATAATGTAGTGTGTTTCCATCAATTCCAAAGGGAGAGATTGATGAACTATAACTGATTGAATGTTTGAATATGTTAAGTTGATGATCACAGAGACATAAGAAAGCTAATGCAAGACATTAAATCAATTAATGTATTGTATTTTCATTGATGTCAACTTGATATAATCTATATGTTCATATTGATAAAGACTTCAAAGAAAAAATGAATCAAGGGCTATGCTATCAGAAATCCATATAAGTCAAGTATTCACAAAGTGATTGTATACACCGACGGAGTACACACCAATGGTCAGAGTAAAAGAGAAAATTCATAGTATTACTTGATGAGAAAAATACACAGCATTACTGATGAGCAAAGTCACAGTGTTTCCTGACGAGCAAAGCACAGTGTAACCTGATAGACAGAACTACAGTGTTGCCCGACGGACGGAGATCCTAAAGACAACTGAAGTCACACCGACAAAAAGGTCAGTTATCACTGATGACTAACTAAAATATTGACTAACAGAATAGAGAGTTTAGAAATGACAAAATTCTTAGATGTCAAGAGCTAAAAATAGACTTAACTGATACTTATCATTATTTTAATCAACAAGATAAAGTCGAAGATAAGTAAAGGATTTAAAGTTTCTTTGTCTAGTTGGCAAGAAGATCTCTACGAGATAAAACTAGAGTTTTTCTTTAAATATAATTGGCAAGAATTGTGGATCATGCCAAGATCAAGAAAGCCAAGAAACAATGAAATCATGTCTATATAATAGACAAGCTTATTCATTATGAATAAGGGGAGTGACAAGAAAATAGAAGTTGAAGAGATTCTGAAGGAGAAGAAAGTCTTCATTCAGACCTGATCAATCAAGCTGAGGAAAGAGATAAATTTTGCAGACACCGACAAATAGTGATAAGACATCACAGAGCAGAACAGTGTGGAGAAAAGGTATTGAATTGATAACATTGATCAGAAAGGTAATGCACTTACAATAGATCTAAAAATCTACAATTCAAGTTGTATATGTGAATAGATCAATTTACTGTTTCATTTTAACCATTGAAGCATTCAACTCTCTTAATCAAGCATGACTTAAAAGTCTTTTGTAATTGAGATACATCCCAAGGAGTATCAAAAAGTTTGATCATACAAAGTAGCATTGGATATTCCTCATACCTATTGATAGGCTAGGTGAGTTTTTGATCAAGGATGGTAGCATTAGATGCCAGATACTAAGTGACAAACTATCTATTTAAATCTTCTAACAAGGTCACACCTAACAGTGTTTTTGTATCCTTTAACAGGGTTGGCTCTTAACCGAGCTCACTTCAGAAGAGTGAAAATTTGGGGTACCGATCCCAGTGGTTTTTCACTTAACAATGTTTCCACATTAAAAATCCATGTGTTAATGTGTCTATGAGTCATTACTTTATTGTTTTGTATTTCACTTAAGTAAATCTGGATTGATCGCTATACACTAGTTATTTACTATGTTTTGGTAAATAGAAAGACTACTTATTGGTAAACATATAGAAGAAGGGTTTACAAAACATTCCAACAAGTAGTAATTTGTTATAAGTATTTCAAGGCATTCATCTTATAGGACTGAAGATAACTAGAGGTATAATTTGTGGTACTAATTTTGAAGGGTTGATTTAAGGATTAATTTTTGAGGCCACTGATTCACCCCCCCCCCCCCTCAGTTATTACTAACATCTGTATAAACATACAAACTCATTAATATATANTTTTTGAGGCCACTGATTCCCCCCCCCCCCCCCTCAGTTATTACTAACATCTGTATAAACATACAAACTCATTAATATATAGGCATTTTTTTCCTCTTAATCCTATTGATTAGGTTTCCCTTCAATTGCACTTAGTTGTCAGATCATCTCAAATGAACTGATATAATATATCTGCAACTCGGTTAGGCGGTTAACCTTACCTCATGACTTGCACTTTTCTTGGAACTCACAACTTTCCTTTTTCCTCTTAATCTTCATCTCAAATTTTGAACTTGACTTTTCATGACCATAGATCTTGTAAAAAAAATTTCCTTCATCCTTAGCATCTTCTTATTCTTTGTTCCTTTGTATTAAATTCATTCTCATCCTTGAATCCAAACTCTGTTATGTTCTCGATGACTTTGGTGACTATCTTTACTCAGTGTCTAACTTCGCTCGATAACTGACCTTTCTCAATTGTCAACTTCGTCGGTGAATATCTTTTCTTTTCTTGGTCGACTAACACTTCACTACATGGTAACTAGGTTTCTCCCTTTACCGACTTGACCTCTCTGCTATACCAATTTAACAACATCAAATGTTAAGTAAAAACAATTATACCAATAGTTCCTCATCATTGTCTAATATTTATTATTTTCCCAATTAAGTTCCTCTCTGATTGATATGGAAACTTAATATAAATCATAAATCAATTGCTTGACATCAATGAAAAAATAAAAATTGATCTAACCATTCTAGTTTCTTGTATTCTTCTGAACTCAGTCTTCATCACCATTACCATCAGTTGGTTAATAATATCCCTATTTGGCATTGATCGGAACATTATCAATTAATGATGGTATACATTTATTTCTCTATACTATCTTTTCACCCTCTTATCTTGTTCTTCCTCTTTTCCTCCTATCACATTCTCCCTCTTACATGTAGTCTCCTTAACTTGATTTCATCACTCAATTCTCCCTTATGTATTCATTAATTACTTACTATACCTGTCCCTCTTTGACAACAATGCCAAAGATCCATACTCCTAAAATCTTGTTCAGGCAGTGAATCATACCTTGCATGTACTAATTTGTCTTTGCATACATAAATCATTTCATAAGTTCACACATCACCTAAAGTGTGATCACTAGCATCAACTCAAAATTTAGATATTCTAATGTGTCCTAGAATTGATGCAACATTCCTCTTTCATTAAAGAATGTTGGATAGGGGTAGGACCCCTAATTTACCTCTGAAATACTCAAAGGCATCCTTCGGTAGTGTTTTGGTGAATATGTCAACAAGTTGTTCTTTTGAATTCACATATTCCAACATTACATGCTTGTCTTGTACTTTCTCTCTCAAGTAATGATACTTGATAGATATGTGCTTGGTCTTTGAGTGTGTTACCAAATTATTTGATATGTTTATAGCACTTGTGTTGTCACAATAGATAGTGATTGGATTGGTAATCTCATCTTGCATACCCTCTAGTAGTTGTTTGATCTACACAATATTTGCAAAATTCATAGCTGTAGCAACATACTTAGCCTCAAAAGTAGACTGTGATATACAAACTTGTTACTTGCTTAGCCATGTAACTAGTCTTTCTCCTAGAAATAAATCTCCTCCACTTGTATTCTTTCTATAATCAATGTTTCCAACCCAATCAGCATCAATGTATACTTTCAAGTCAAAGGCTCCTCATTTATTGTATAGTAGGCCAAAATCTTTAGTGCCTTTCAAATATCTAAAAATTCTCTTAACTAAAGACGTGTATTTCCTATGGATCAAAAGAAACCCTTGCAACAATCCCTACTGCATGAGCAATATTAGGTTTTTTGTGCACTACATATTGCAACTTACCAATCATAGATCGGTAGAGTGTCTCAGTGACTTCGTTTGACTCATCCTATTTAGATAACTTGATGCCAGTGACCATCGGTGTTCCAATCGGTTTTAAGTCATCCATACCAAAGGTATTTAGGATCTCTTTAATATATTTTGATTGTGTAGTATAGATCCCATCCTTTACCTATTGAATTTGAAGTCCAAGAAAGAATTTAATCTCTCCAATCATAGACATTTCAAACTCCTTTCTCATCTCCTCAGCAAAATATCTGCACAATGTGTCATTGCCTCCAAAGATAATGTCATCCAAAAATATCTCAACAATTTAAAAAAATTTAGTACAATCACATTTTAGATAGACATTGTTGTTGTCACTAGTTATTTGAAATCCTATTTTGATTATATATGAATGTAATCTTTCATACCATGCTCGGGGTTCTTGTTTTAATCCATACAGTGCTTTGTTCAATTTTCATACCACGTCTCGGTTAGTATTCTCAGCAAATCCTTAGCTTGTTCAATATACAATTCCTCTTCAAGAATAATATTAAGAAATGCAGACTTAACATCCATTTGATCAACTTTGAATCCCTTATAAGCTGCATATGCTAGTAGAATCCCTACTTCTAATCTAGAAACATGTGCAAAATTTTCACCATAGTTGATTCCTTCTTCTTGTGCATACCCCTTGCAAACTAATCTTTCTTTATTTCTGATTAAATTACCATGCTCATTCAACTTATTTCTAAAAATCCACTTAGTACCGATTGCATTCTTATCTTTTGGTCTCAATACCAAAGTTCATGTATTATTCTTTTGAATTTGATCTATCTCTTCCTTCATTGATTTCATCCAATATTCACTTTCAAATGCATCTTTTTTTTTTCTCGATTCAAGTTCAAATATCAAGCATGTGTTTTCTCTTACCTTGCTTCTTTTCAGAACTCCAGCAATCTTGTCTCCAATGATTTTACTTGGTGAGTGGTGTCTCTTTACATACTTTTCCAACATAGGCTAAGTAGTCAGTGTGTACTCATAGGACCATAGTATCAATGTGTTCTCATAGGACAACCTAGGTCAGTGTGTACTAACTCCAATATGGTCAGTGTGTACTACCTCCAATATACCTTGTGTAGTATAGGTTTTTCTTATAAAGATTGATTTAGTCATCTTACCTACTTGACATCCCTTACACATTACATTCTTAGGTTTTTCTAGACTTGGTAGACCTCTTACTCTGTTCTTCTTACTTGATTTGATTAAGTTTTCAAAATCAACATGACATAGCCTTTTGTGTCATAGGCATACATCTTCAATATTAGAAAACAAACAACTCGTTATGGATGTATCAAGGTAGAATAAGTTACCTTTAGATTGACCTCGGGTGGCAATTATACTTCCCTTCTGATCAAATACTTTAACTTTCTTGTTTTGAAATTCCAGTCAATGACCTGTATTATTCAACTGTGCCACACTCAACAAATTGTACTTTATACCTTCAACCCAATAAACATCATCACATTTAGTATTGTTCAGCGGAATTATAGAACCTTTTCCCTTCATAGCATATGGGGCATCATTTCCAAATCTAATATTATCATCATTATGCTCTTTCAAAGTAATAAACTTATTACTATCACCAATCATATGGTGTGAGAAACCACTATCTATAATCTATGTATCATTTTTACTTGTGATATTAGGGATTTTTCTTCAATGTATCTTTCTTCATCAGAATCATCTTTAATAGCAACATAAACAACTTATTCTTCTTCTTCATTGGTGTCATCATTAAATGAACCTCCTTCAAAAATCTAGCATGATTTCTTTCCTTTGTTCTTAAAGTCTTTGAATCTTCTAAATCTATTCTCAGTCTTGTTGTTGTCTCTATTATCTTTCTTCTCATTATTTTCATAAAAATTAGAATCTATGTGACCAACCTTATTGCATGAAAAATATTTCAAAGGTATCTTACCTTTGTAATTTCCTTTACCTCTTGGTAGTCTCTAGTCAATAATGCTTCAAATTCAACTTCATTCTTTTCATCTTTAGTATATAGTTCTTCAAGTTCACTCTTACAATTATGAAATATTTCACTGGCGCTACTTGCATATCCATCACTAGATTTAGAATCTCTAGAATTCCCAATAGTAAAAGATGATTTGAATGTAGATTCAATCTTAGAAGTAGCAAGAAAACTATTATCAAAATCATTCATCTCAAAAGAAGTTAGCTTACCGATTGTAGCATCCAAAGTAACAACCATCTATGGAATGGATCTCATCTCTTGAATAGTAGACACTTGGATGGAATAGATAGGTAGTAGTGTTCTAAGCATCTTTCTTGTAACATTTTCTTCATTAATGGTTCCAATAGCACCTCTAATAGCAATATAAATCTCCTTTAGTCTTGTGTTGTATGCTGTAATGTTTTCTCCTTCTTTCATTCTCATTGATTCAAACTTTTCTCTTAATCTTTCAGCCTTAGCTTTCTAAACATGTTAATCTCCACCAAAAACTAGTGTGATCCTATCCCACATATTCTTAGTAGTATCATAACCTTCTAAATCATTTAACTCTAGGTTGGTGAGAGTAGAATCTATCTCTATCATCACTTGTACATGTTCTTGTCTTTCTCTAATCTGCTCAAGTGTCAAAGGACCAAAAGGTGGAGGTGAGTATTCATTATCAAGATGATTCAGTGCATAATCTCCAATACCATATATGTGAAGCCTCATTCTATTCTTCCATGTAGAAAACTTATTCCTATTCAACTTCGGTGCTTCCCTCTTATACATCTTTGGATATTTAACTCAAGTACCTTCAAACTTATCTTCTCAGAGAACTAGCTCTGATACCAATTGTTGGTTTACCCTACTAATGATGGTTTACTCAGAGGGGGGGTTAATTAGGAAATATTGAAACTTAACACTTTAAACTAAACCTCTTATTCAACTCGGTGATTAAAATAACAGCAGTAACTAAAACTTGTAAACACTTCACAAACTTGATAAACAACATATAACATAAGAAAATAACATTCATAGTTATCAAGCATCACATGTAACACTAGATTTAATGAGGAAACCCAATTTGGGAAAAACCTTTGTGGGAATTTTCACCCACAAAAAGAAATACTCTTCTGAAGTATGCTCGGTTAAGAGCCAATCTGGTTAAATATTACAATGCACATTTGTTAGATGTGACCCTGTTAGGGGATTTAACTTAGATATGTTAAGATCTACACCCTGTTATGACTAGCATGATCAAAGGGCTTAAACATTCATCCTAGAATGTTACCTTTCATAAGTATTTACAAAAATACTTATTAGGTCCACTCGGTTAAGATATTTTTTGTTAAAAATATTAGTAATCAATAGTGTATGGATTTGACCAGTGATTGTGCAATTATCATTTTCTCAATCAGATCCCTTGTTCACTCAATGAAACTTATTGGTATCAAAAAATCATCACTCTCTCCTCTGGATTGGTTCTCCAACTCTTTCACTACTCTTCTCAGTAGCTCTTCAGCTATTCAGTTTGCCAGCATCTTTGTATAAACACACAGACTCATCAATATATATGCTTCTATTTTTCATCTTAATCCTATTGATTAGGTTCCCCTTCAATTGCACTTAGCTGTTAGATCATCTCAAATAAAAAGATATAATGTATCTACAACTCAGTTAGTTGGTTAACCTTGCCTCGTGACTTGCACTTTTCTTGGAACTCACAGCTTTCCTTTTTCCACTTTATCTTCATCTCAGATTTTGAACTTCACTTTTCATGATCGTAGATCTTGTAACAAACTTTGCCTTCATCCTTAGCATCTTCTTGATCTTCACTCCTTTGCATTAAATTTATTCTCATCCTTCAATCCAAATTATGTTCAAACTTTGTTCTGTTCTCGGTGACTTCGGTGATTATCTTCACTCGGTGTCTGACTTCGCCTGGTTACCAACCTCGCTTGGTAATTCACCTTGCTTGGTTGTCAACTTTGCATGGTGACTGTCTTTTCTTTTCTCGACTGACTAACACTTCACTGCTCGTTAACTAGGCTACTCCCTTTACCAACTTGACCTCTGCTATACCGACTTAACAACATAAAATGTTAAGTAAAAATAATTATACCAACAGTTCCTCATCATTGTCTAATCTTTATTATTTTCCAAATAAGTTTCTCTCCAATTGATATGGCAACTTAATATAAATGAGAAATTAATTGCTTGACATCAATGACAAAATAATAATTTATCTAACCATTCTACTTGCCTATATTCTTTTGAACTCGGTCTTCATCACCATTACCATCAGTTGGTTAACACTATAGCCTAGGAGAGGAGGGGAGAACTTCCTCAAAAGACTCACTGAAATGATAGAAGGAGGCTACAAAATTGGAGGAAGGTTGGAAAGTGGTGAAATGGAAGAAGGAGAAGAAGACTCACAACAAATTTACCTTTGATATGATTATCCACTCACAAACCAAAAGTGGGGAAACTAGGAATACTTAGATTTTTGACCTGCTAATTTGTCTTTGTCCTTGGGTGTCTATCAATGGGGAGTTGGTTTCCTACTTTTATCCACCTTTTTTTGGACCAAGCTCAAAATCCTAGTCTAATAATGAAATTAACCAATTAGAAATGAAAAAAAATAGTGTTTAGTATTACTATATTTGCAATTTTGTTATTTTACTAATTTCCTAAAGTTTCATTTGAAATGTAATTCTTATACATATTTTTCTAACTAGTGTTTCAAGTACTATATGTATTTTGGTGTTCCTCCCCCCCACCATTTTCCCCCATCATCCCTAAACATAGTCCCTTGGTCCCCATTTCCCTATAACCCATCCCTGTGTCCTTACGTTGCATAGAACACTGCAACTTTTAGACAATGAGAGCGTCCATTTCCAATATTACAGATGCTTCAGCATTCGCCATTTAGTTTCTCAATGCATAAAACAAAGAACTGACTATAAGGCCTCTTGGTGGAAGGATGTTTCCCTTCATTATTCAGTTAAGAATTTATATTCAAGATTGAAAAAAAAATTATGTGCTATGACCTCTGAGAAAGCCTCTAAGGATGGAACCAACCATCTACTTTGAGAAATTCACCCCTCAAGAAAACGATTTTCCACCCCCCGCCAAGGTGTGGTAGTGGGAATTCTATTTTAACTACAACTAAGAAGATGATTGAGCAATTTGTGATCCTTGAGAGCTTGTGTTTTGGGGCAAATGACCCCACCACAAGTTTAGTAGATGTGCACCAGGATAAGGGAGCCAAGGAAGATAATTTGCCTCTCTAAAAAAAATTTGTTAGAGATTTTTGTTATTAGCTATAGCATATCAAACATGTATACATGTTATTTGTGTCTAAAAACTCAATAAAGATGAATCTGATGTTACTCATGATTTTTACTTCATTAGGTACTTGGCAGCTTTTGTGGATTGATCATTTTGGCTCCAAGTTTAAGATTTAGTTTGTTTTAGCTTTTATGATAGTAAAAATTTGTTTGATATTGTATAGTCAGAAAATGGAAGCACTTCCATAGGAGACTAGTTTAGCCTTCTAAGTGAGTGGTTTGGGGTCATGAAAAGTGCCTCTGAATGGGTTCCTGATCTTGACATGGCTTCCCCCCTGACCTGCCTTTCTAACCTTCATTTCCTGACCTAAATTCTGCATTCTGGGTCTCTGACCTGTGATCCTGGGATCTGGGGATAGGGTCGACCTCCTAGGATAGGGTCAACCTCGGCCCTACCCTAGGATAGGGTCAACCTTGGCCCTGTCCTAGGATAGGGCCGACCTCAACCTTGTCCCAGGGTCCAAATCCTGGGAACTTTTGGTTTCCGGGATGTCGGTCTTCATAAAAAGTCTATTCCCGCTTCCAGGTTGACTGTTTCAGGTTTCGAATTGGTTGATTCCTAATTTATATTTAATATACATCCTCTCCTAGGGGTAAAGGCTTAAATAATGATTTAATTATCCTATGTAGGCCTTCTTAGAATATTGTGCCCTATTTTCATATAAAAGGGAGCTTTCTCCTCTCATTTTCTCTAACCACAATCAAGCAATTGAAGTCTTCTAATCAAGCATCAACCATCCTTATAAAGTGAAGTTCAAGAAAGAAACTAAGAAAAATTTGAAGCAAGCATCCATCATTCTCAAGTATCCATTTGCATGAAGGAGATCCATTGGAGGCCATTGAAGGATTCAAGCCAAAAAAGTGCCCTTTTGGTGATCTCTCCATCCATCTTCTTCCAAAGCCCTT
>MU223225.1:9472472-9497882 GCA_018584345.1 Thuja plicata
ATATTGCAACAATACCAACAACCAGTGCAATATCAGGTCTACTATGTACAACATATTGCAGCTTTCCAATCATTGATCTGTAAAGGGTTTGATTCACTTCTTTTGTATCATCATTCTTTGTCAACTTTTGTCCAATAGCCATGGGTGGACTCACTGGTTTTGAATCTTCCATTCCAAAAAATTTTAGTATCTCCTTGATATATTTCGATTGAGTAATATAGATACCATTCTTCATCTAATATATTTGTAAGCCAAAAAAAAAATTATCTCACCAAACATAGACATCTCAAATTTAGTTTGCATCTCCTTTGCAAATGCTTGGCAAAACACATCTTGTCCACAAAAGATAATGTCGTCAACAAAAATTTCAGCCAATAAATTACATTTACTTTGCTTTGTCTTCAAATATAGGTTGTTGTTGTCATTGGTTCATGCAAATCCAATCTTCACTAGATAATTGTGCAATCTCTCATACCATGCTCTTGGTGCTTGCTTCAATCCATATAGTGCTTAGTGTAATCTACAAACCATATTCCTCTTGCTTGGGTCTACAAATCCATCAACTTGTTCGATATATACTTCTTCTAATATTCCATTTAGAAATGTTGACTTTACATCCATCTAATAGAATTTAAAACCTTTGTAGGCTGCATATGCAAGTAAGGTTCTTACTCCTTCCAATCTTGCAACTGGGGCGAATGTTTCTCCGTAATCAATTCCTTCCTCTTGTGCATAACCCTTGCATACCAGTCTAGCTTTGTTTCTTGTTACCCCTCCATGTTCATTCAGCTTATTTCTGAATACCCACTTAGTACCAATTACATTTTTATCACTCGGCCTAGGTACAAGTGTCCAAGTCTTATTCTTCTCAATCTGTTCAATTTCTTCATTCATGGCTTGTATCTAGTCTTTATTGTCTAGGTCATCTTTTACTATTTTAGGCTCAAAATCACATAATAAGCATGTATCTTCTCTCAACTTACTTCTTGGCATAACTGTAGAATATTTCAATCCTATGATTTGATCAGGTTTATGGTGCCTCCTTACATACTTTTCTAGATTAGGTTTTTTTTTGCTTTAGGCTTATCATTCATGTCCAATTCAGGTTGATTATGCGACTCAGCATCTCCATCAGATAGCTCGACAATTACCTCTTGTTTCTCAAAAACCTCATTTTGTGACTCGAAGGGTGCTAGTTGTTGCTCAAAAACTTCATTCTCTATTTATGTTAATGTATTAGAATCATCCTCATCCATATAGACAAATGATTTGTAACTCTCAGGTTCCTATGTGCTTCCAGCTTCATTTGTTTCTTCTTACTCATCAATTCTAACATTTGCACTTTCCACAATTTTGTGAGTGTTGGAATTCAAACACTTATATGCCTTACTCTTTGTTTAATAACCAAGAAATATGCCTTCCTCACCTTTAGCATCAAGTTTTCCATTTCTGTTATCCTTCAGTGTGAAACATTTGCTTCCAAAAACTTTGAAATATTTTACATTAGGTGCATATCCATACCATAGCTCATAGGGTGTAGCATTAGTACCTTTCTTAATGTGTACTCTATTTAGGGTATAGATTGTTGTACTTATAGTTTCTCTCCAATATTTATGTGAAACATTTTTCTCCATCATTAGTGTTCTGGCACAATCCATGATAGATTTGTTTCTTCTCTCAGCAATACCATTCTATGGTGGTGTCCTAGGTGTGGACATCTATCTTTTTATCCCTCGGTCATTGCAGAACATGTTAAACTCATTAGAAATAAACTCACCTCCTCTGTCAGATCTTAGACATTTTAGATATTTACCTGTCTCCTTTTCAACTTTTTCCAAGTACCATTAAAATAACTGGAATGCATCATATTTTTCTTTAAGAAACATAGCAGTCATCATTCTTGAGTAATCATCAATAAATAGAATAAAATATTTGTCTCCATAGTAAATTTTCTCATCAATGGGTCCACAAAGGTCAGTATGAACTAATTCCAGAATTTCTTCAGAAGTATGAGTTTTTCTCTTAAAACTAGACTTAGTCATCTTTCCCAACTGACATTGCTTACACGTTGCATTTTAAGGTTTCTTTAACTTAGGCATCCCTCTAACCTTTTTCAATTTTCTTATGCTTACCAATTTATCAAATTTTACATGACACAACCTTTTATGCCATAACCAAACATCATTGTATTGTGAAAACAAGAATGTCTCATCGGCTAAATCCAAATAGAACAAGTTACCTTTAGTCTGCTCACCACCTCCAACTAGTTCTCCATTGGCATCATAGATCTTTGCTTTCGTGTGATGGAACTCAACTCTGTAACCAAAATTATTCAACTGTGCAAGACTCAATAAATTATATTTAAGATCATCAACCCAATATACATTGTCACATCTGATCTTGTCAGTCAAGTTAATTGATCCTTTCCCTTTAACAAGACATGGTGCATCATTACCAAATTTAGCATAACCGCCATTATACTGATCTAGTGTCTCAAATTTATCTTTATCACCAGCCATGTGATGTGAACAACCACTGTCAATAATCCAACAGTCACCTTTACTCATATAAGAAATTAGTGCAGTTTTCTCATCGTCATCAAAATCATCTTTCATAGCAACATACACAACTTCTATATCATTTTCATCAGAATTGTTAGAATCATTGTCAGAAGCTTCTTCACCTATATAACAAGATTTCTTACCTTTGTCTTTGTAATCCTTAAACCTTCTGAAGTCTCGTTCATCCTTTCTATCTTTGTACTTGTTTTCCCTTCCTTCATCTTTGTCATTCTTATCAGGATATCTAGCAGCAATATGACCAACTTTGTTACATGAAAAACATATGATAGGAAGTTTACCAAGTTGAATTTTCCTTTTCCTCTAGATACTCTTTTTTCCATGAGTGCTTCAAGTTCTTCCAGATCATCATATGTGGTGTCATTGTCACTGTTCACACATTTCTTTCCTTTCTTTGATTTATTAAGGACCAACTGGGATCTGAATGTAGATTCAATAGCTTGTGGAGTGTAGTTATCAAAATTTGACATCTCAAATGCAGTAAATCTGCCTACCAGACTTTCCAAAGTCAAATTTTTGTTAGGAGTACATCTTAATTCTTGAATTGCAGAGACTCTAATAGCATATACAGGAAGAAGAGTCCTTAATACCTTTCTCATAATGGTGTTATAATCAATGGTTCCCTTAGCTCCTCTGATAGAATTTACCACTTCCTTTATACTACCATAATATTGAACTATATTTTCTCCTTGTTGCATTTTCATTTCATCAAACTTGCCTCTTAAACTTTCAGATTTGGCTCTTAGCACATTTTTATCACCTCCATAGATGGTTTCTAGGGTATCCCACATTTTCTTTACAGTTGAACAATTATTTATGTCTTCAAACTCATGGTAGTTCAACGATGATGCAATCTCCAACATTGCTTGATTGTGTTCCTGCTTTTCTCTTAACTGTGCAGCTATGGCAGGTGTAGTGGAGGCTACATAATCATTTTCAACATAGTGCTAGCTGAATAACCAATACCAGTCAGATGCAACTTCATCAAACTCTTCCATGCAGGGAAGTTATCTTTGTTCAGCTTTGGTACTTCCTTCTTATACATCTTGATCTTTTTCTCCAAGTACCTTCAAACTGTATTCAAGAGACCAATGCTAATAATTTTAGAATAATTGAGAATGGGGGTGAATCAATTATCCTTATTTCTAGATGTGCCCGTTAAAAATTTATACCAATTTGAACAACTCATATCTGCTCGGCAGTAATAACATAAAACAACAACATACATGTGCAGTTTACTGTTCAGATGCAATACCATTTAGAAATTTAACAGTAAAAATCAACATAAACATTCACACAAGTTGACACCATAATTTTAACGTGGAAACCCAATATGGTAAAAACCACCAACAACATGCTATCAACTTTTCACTCTTCTGAAGTGAGCTCTATTAGGAGCCAACCCTATTAAAGGTTACAAAACACACTGCTAAATGTGACCTAGTTAAAGGATTTAATCACCCTATTAGGAGTGGCCTTGTTAGAGGACTTAGAACATTCCACCTGAATGTCACCTTGCTAAAGGATTTATACAATGACTATTAGGTCAACCTAGTTAAAGGATTTTGACTGATACAATGGTTAGAAAGTAATCAGCAGGTGTGGTCTGATATATACAACTTACTTTGCAAATCCAGATCCAATTCAGCTCTAATGCTAATTCACTGAGTGGCCTCCATTCTCATTTCAATCTTCAAATCTACTTGGAAATCCATCAAGCAATCACTCTTGCACCTCTCTACTTCTTTGTTCAGCCTTCTCTACTTAGATTATGCCAATCATTAAATTAACTATGCAATCCTCTTGCATACTCTACATCCTTTATGAATAACCTCCTGAGGTTATCTTATACCTCTTTCATCTAGGTCAGGTACATCTTTTTCTGCTTAATCAAGATCATAGATCTTATGTTCAGTCAGATCCAATGGATCTTTCCATCTTTACATTTAATTTCCTTCTCCAATGCAATCACTAATTAAATCTTTGATCCATGCATTAATTATGGTTACTCGTGCATTTACATAATGTGGATCAATCATTCTTATCCTTAATTAACTTTACATATCCCAATAAAATCAATTATGTCGGCCAGAGATCTCAAATCTCAACAATTACCAAAATACTATTGCTCAGTCAACACTGTGTTCTTCCGCTCGGTCATCACTAGTTTCCTCAGCAATTTACTGGCGCTCGGTCATCACTGACTTTTCTCGGCACACACTGTTCACAGTAAAGTGTCATCGAAAGATAAACAATACATTACTTTGCCAATGTGCCAACTGATCAAGTACCCTTGTGATTTATCATAACTCAACCATTCCACATGGTCTTCTTGTTAAATCTCCTTCATCAATCAATAGATATAGTACTCAAATAGATAGCAATAGTCTCACCAGTTAAGGTTTGACATCAATGACAAAACAATAATTGTTTCCATTGTAGCTTTCCAACAATATTTCCAACATTAAGGTGGCTAGGTACCTAAATGGTCTAAAATGGAATGTTCAAGAGGAGATGACTCTAGTAAGTCCCAAGATAGTACACCATTGCTATCAGTTAGCCCTCAAGATTGAGGAAAAGAGAAAGAGGAGACAAGATCAAACTTCCAAGAATAGAGGAAGAGGCGGATACCAAAGAGGTCATAGAGGTGGTTACCAAGGCATAGGGACTTAACAAAGAAGCCAGGGAGATTCTAAACTTTCCGAGCATAGTAGTGAGACAACTTCTAGATGAGGTTATGGAAGAGGTAGAGGAACTAAAGGAGGTTCTAATAGAGGAAGAGGTGCAGGCAAAATTAGTCCTTATTTTTCTAGCATGAAGTGCTATAATTATGGTCAAATGGGACATCATGCTTATAGGTGTCCAGAGAAGGCATCTTCTTCAAACAATAAAAAGAGAGTGCCATATGCACATGAAGACACATCAAGTGTCAAATCACCCGAGGTGAGTCACATTGAATCAAAGATGGGAGAGAATCTGATGTTTAGAAGATTCTTAATCATACAACCAGTCAAAGAGGAACCTAAATAGAGAAGAGCCTTATTTAGAATAAGGTGCAAGATACTTGGTTAAGTGTGCAAGGTTATTGTGGATTCAAGCTCCACAAATAATATTATCTTAGAAGAAGAAGTTTAGAAGATTAACTTGGAAAAGAGACCCCATAGTAGTGCCTACAAGGTGACATAGTTGAACAAAGGGCAAAGTGTCCTTGTGAATGAGAAAACATGGGTGAAATTATCCATTGGAGGATACAAAGATAGGTTGATATGTGATGTGTTTCATATGGATGCATGCCATCTCTTATTGGGAAGACCATGGAAATATGACAGAGGAGCCATTTATGATGGGAAAGAAAATACAGTCTCATTCAAGAATGATGGAAAGACATTCAAAATACAATATTTGCTAGAGGAAGAAGGAGAGCAATCAAAGACTCCTAGTGTGTTACTTATAAGTGGAAAAGAGTTCATGGAAACTCTTCAACAAGAAGGCAGTGAGGGCTATGCCATAGTTGTAAAGCCCAAGGAAGTAGAACAAACTACACAAGCACCTATACCAGTGGAGGGTCAATCATTTCTTAAAAGGTTCAAAGGCATAGTCAGTGATGGTACACCACCAACCCTACCTCCTAAGAGGTCTATAAGTCATCAAATAGACTTTATCCCAGGGGCTTCATTTCCCAACAAAGTAGCTTACAAGCTCACACCAGAGAAGAATCAAGAAGTAGCAAGGAAAGTGAAAGAGCTTCTTGACCAATGATTGTTAAATAAGAGCATCAGCCCATGTGCAGTACCTGTGGTTTTGGCATCCAAGAAAGGTGGTAAGTGGAGACTTTACACTAAATCTAGGGCTATTAATAGGATTACTATTAGATATAGATTTCATATACCTAGGATTGAGGATTTGACTGTCTTGGAGGGGCCAAATATTTTACTAAATTGGATCTTAAAAGTGGATACCACCAGATTAGGATAAAGGATGGGGATGAATGGAAGACATCCTACAAAACCACTGAAGGGTTGTATGAGTGCAGAGTTATGTCATTTGGACTTACAAACACCCCTAGCACATTGATGAGGATAATGAATGAAGTGCTAAAGGATTACACTAGCATATTTGTAGTGCTATATCTTGATGATATACTCATTTTTATCCAAACAAAGGAGGAGCACCTAAAACATTTGGAGATAGTGCTCAAAAGGCTACAAGAGGAATAGTTGTATATTAACTTGGAGAAATGTGAATTCTTAAAACAATAACTTGTGTGCTTGGGATTTGTAGTGCCTCTAAGTTCATTAAAGATGGATCCAAGCAAGGTGGAGGCTATCTTGAACTGGCCAACACCAAGCACAGGGACAGAGGTAAGGAGTTTTCATGGTTTAGCTCAATTTTATAGAAAATTTATAAGGAATTTCAATGGTATTTGTGCACCATTGCTAGACACCATTAAAGGTGGATAGAAAACCAAGTTCAAATGGACTTATGAAGCAGGAAAATCCTTTGAGAATTTGAATGAATAGGTATCTACCCAACCTATCCTTTTGTTACCTAGTTTTGACAAGCTATTTACAATAGAGTGTGATGCAAGTGGAGTGGAAATAGGAGGAGTGTTGAGTCAGGAGGATAGGCCTATAGCATTCTTTAGTGAGAAGCTCAACAAAGAAAATAAAAAGTATTCAGCTTATGAATTAGAGTTTTATCTCTAGTCTAGTCACTTAGGAAATGGAGACATATACCTAAGGAGTTTGTGGTGTTCACACACAACCAAGCCTTGAGCTATATTAACACACAAGACAAATTGAGAAATAGGCACCTAAAATGGATGGAGTATCTACAAGCCTTCACATTTACTATCAAGCACAAGAAGGGATAGTTGAATAAGGTGGAAGATGCCTTGAGTAGGAGATTGCTGATAGTTCAATAAGTTCAACTCCAGAGCATTGGCATAGAGAGTTTTAAGGACCTCTATAGAGATGATGAAGACTTTTCTGAAGCCTACAAGGTATGTTCTAATTTTCAAAATAACTTCACAGTCAATTTGCAGAATATACATTACAGAGTGGTCTTTTGTTTAAAGGGAACTATTTATGTGTCCCTAAGGGTTCAATGAGAAAAAATCGCATTCAGGAGAAGCACAATGGTAGCCTCAATGGAAATTTTGGCATCAACAAAACCATGGAGTTAGTGCAGAGGTTTTATCGTTGGCCCAAGTTGCCTAGAGATGTCAAAAGGTATGTTGAACAGTGTGTTGTATGTATGAAAGAAAAAGGGGGATCTAGTAATGTAGGTTTGTACCAACCTTTTCCCATTCCCAATAGACCATGGGAGTGCCTTAGCATGGATTTCATAGTAGGGCTCCCTAAGACAAAGACTGGACTGGAAAGTATCTATGCGGTGGTAGATAAGTTTAGTGAAATGAGCCATTTTATTCCTCATAAGACTACCCATGATGCCAGTTATATAGCTCATCTCTTTTTCAAGGAAGCGGTGAGGATACATGGAATTCCCCTAAGCATTGTGTCTGATATGGATGTCAAGTTTATGGGTCACTTTTGGAAGACTCTATGGAGAAAATTGGGTACTAACTTGTCTTTTGGATCAGCTTACCATCCACAAATAGATGGTCAAACTAAGGTGATTAATAGGTTGTTCGGTAACTTTCTTACATGCCTAACCAAAGAGTATGGTCAGAGTTGGGATATAGTTATTCCAAAATCTAAATGTCTTTAATGACAATGTTAATCGGACCACTGGCAGAATTCCTTTTTAGATAGTGTATGGGATGCACCCAAGGGGAGTATGTGAGCTCAGAGATCTAGGAGTCATGGAGTATAGGAGTGGCCATGCAGAAGATTTCTCTCAAACAATGAAAGAGATTCAGGAGCAAGTCAAAAGACTATAAAAGAGGCTACTCACAAATTGAAAGCAAAGGTGGATGAGAAAAGAAGAGATGTTCAGTTTGATGTGGGAGACTATGTCATGGTTCATCTGAACAAATCCATATTTCAAAAAGGAATGCCTACAAATTTGCAGATGAAAAGAGTGGGACCATGCAAGGTACAAGCTAAGTATGGGAAGAATGCCTATAAGGTGGAACTTCCCTCAGACTTGGGCATCTCACCAATGTTTAATGTAGCAGACTTGGTTAAATTCAAGGGAAAATTGTTAGAAGAAAACCAAACTGATCAAGAGATCTTAGAAGATGTCAATACAGTAGTTTTACCTCCAAAAGCTAAGCCTCAAGAAGAAAAGATCGTAAAATCCAGTTTGAAGAAGAAAACCAAACACAAGGTGTATATGGAGAACTTGGTCTAGTGGAAGGATCACCCAAAATATGAAGCTACATGGGTGGAGGAAAGCAATTTCAAGAAGTTTGGCATTGATATCTCTCTAATATCCCCTCGCGCTCTTTAATATTTGTGCAGAGAGGGAGAATGGTACAGGAGCACCCATGGGTTGGTAAATCAGTCATTTTCTTGTTGTTGTGTGAATCCCTCTAAGGCATTTTTTTTTTGTTTTCCATAAGGTCATGTTGACCATAGTATGTGAGTACAAGAGGGATTAGGGTCTTGTTAAGGCTTAAGTCCTTAGAAAGTTGCAATTAGAGGTTAAAAAGTTGTAAAGCCTCCTAATTGGTTAAGTAGTGTTGATGATGTCAGCATGATGTCATTAGGGCTTGGAGTAGTTTAGAACCATTTTTCAACCAAGGTTGGAGTCTAGTATGAGGTTAGAGGGGTGTTGGACCTCATTTCCATGAAGTTGTAAAAAGATGCAAAAAGATGTAAAAAGTTGCTCAGACAACATTGTCCAATTTTGCAAAAATGGTGGAGAAGTGCCCTAAGCCAAAACCAAAGGCATGGTTGATCTATTTAAGACCTATGATGACCTAATTCCAAGGTTGGACATCTATTATACGGATTTGGATTACTGAGAATAGAGAGAAGTGTTTTTTTGTGTGCATTTAGTTAGTTATTTGATAATAGTAGATAGAAAATGGATTGAATTCTGCATTGTAGCTCATGCTTGGCTTATATTAGTTTTTTTATTGTTGTGTGTGTCATTGATTTTTTATTTTGAATAGCTTTCTTTAGTTTTATGTAATTAGTTTTGTTTTGCACTGTCATTGGTTAAAACCGGGCAGTTTGTAAAGATGGAGACCTAGCTCACTATCCCATCGTTCAATCTATACGACCTCTTGGGTATAGTGATTACTCCATGTAAAAAAAAATTATAGGAGCATGGGCCCTCAAATGAAGAGGAATCCTTTTTAAGGTCTTTCCTTAGGCAAGCCAATGGTGAGCCCGGTTAGGGAAGACATTGTTGAAGAATGCATAACTTGTAGAGGTGTGAATTAAAGACCCAATTAGCTATTGGGAGTTGAAGTTGGGAGTCTTACAGAGAATTGGTGAAGAGGATAAGTTCGTGCCAATAAATATTGGAGTATAAAACTTGCAGACTATCCAAGGAGCCAGTGAAGTCCTAAAACCCTTATAAAACCATACATTTTGGGTTAAGGCATTGTACGGAGGGTTGGAACCCTAAGGCCCAAAAAATATTTGAGAGGTTTTAAAATGAACCTAAGAACCAAAGAGAGTTGCAAGGTTACTTTGGAAAGAAGTGGAGAAAATCCCTATTTTCTTGGAATAGGATGCCTAATAGGGCTACTAGCCATTAGGTTTGTTTTGAAGCAAATTACAAAAATTGACTATCAGGTTGAATCAAGAGGGACTCCTAACACCTCTAATTGATCAAATTGAAATTTCAAGAATCACCTCCTCACCTCTGCAAGAATGGGGTGGAAGTCCTTTAGGTGAGTTGAAGGGCTAGTGAGTTGAAGGCTAGTAAGCACCAAGTAGAGATCTTGGTTTGGTAATTCTTTGTTGGTAGTTAGGTTGGTTAAGGAGACCAGGGGATCAAGAATCTTGCAGAGATCCTATAGGTCATTAGGTGTGTAGAGAAAGCACCATAAATTATATTGAAAGACTAGGAGCATGAGATTGTGATTGGCTCATCCAACCTCCCTATTAGAAACCATTAAAGTGGGAGGATGTATATAATTATTTGAATTTTGAAGATCGGGTTGTTGGAAGATTGTTGATCATGTTAGAGTTTGGTACTTGGGTGTGCTGACATTAATGTTTTTCCATTGATGTCAACATACTAATTGTTGATTCAGATAGTGTGTTCAGTATGTTCAGTGAAGAATATTTCAGTTGTTCTGGTGATATGTTGAAGATCTTGAGTTGCGATCGTGAGGTATTTTTCAAACATGTATATAGTTGATCTACAAAGGTTCACATAAGTTTGGATGACAATTTGAGTGAGGTACGATCAAGTTTTTGGTTGTTGATGTTTCAGTGTTCATGTGTATAATGTATGAGTATTTGGTTCAATACGTCTTGGATTTGATGTTTTCAAAGGTTGTGAAGCTAGTGGTTACATGGTGCCTTATCATTGTGTTTACAGCTAGCGTTGTTCATGATTAAGAGTACGGCAAGCTATCTTTTGTTGTGACAGAGATCGGTATTTTAGTGTTATTTTTTATCAGAGATGAAGATGATTTTGGATTGTGTTATAGATGGTATTCATGCTTCTTGTTGGTGTTCTTGGATCGTGTGATGATTGTGTTGTTGGACTGCATTGTTTGAAGTGATCATATTTGTTGTTTTGGTAGTGTGTTGGTGTTTCTTCATTTAGGTCGTAGCTGACTTGATGGAGTAACGTGTTGCAATTCTTGATGTTGCTTTGGTGACACATTATAGTGTTCATGGTTGAAGATTTGGGTCCTATCTAAGTCTTAGTCGACTTGATTTGGATCACTTTGGAGATTGAGCATAATGTTTATATCTTTTATTATAATGGGTCTTAGCCAACCTAGCGGTTGATTATTCTTTGTAATCGGTATAAATGGGATAATTTTGTAATTGTAAGAGAGAGAGAGAGAGAGAGAGAGAGAGAGAGAGAGAGAGAGAGAGAGAGAGAGAGAGAGAGAGAGTTGATAATACTTGTATTCTGCATTTAAGGAAGAGTTTGTACTTCATTGGAACTATACTAGCATTTTAGATGTTATTTGTTAGTTCAGTTGTAATAGACTGTATGTCCACCCTATTGTAATTGAAGATAGATCAGTGCCCCCGAATGAGGGCTAGCTCTATGATTGTATTGTGAGCAGTGAGCTCTGGGCACTGAGCCTACAAATTGGGTTGTAAACCTGTGGTTTCTTGTGCATCCTTTGTTCTCTATTTTGCTCTTAATCGGGCAACACTTTTAGCAAAGTACATTCATCTTGTGGGTTTGATTCCCACCGGGGTTTTCCCTTAACCGGGTTTCCTCGAGAACAAATCTTGGTGTTCTATGTTATGTTGTGGATCGTGCATTACTGTCTATCTTTCAGATCTAAGTTGTTAAAGTTAAATTAAAATTATTAGGTGTGTACAACTCATTCACCCCCACCCCCTCTCAGTTGTGCTTACCTCCTTTTGGGCCTAACATGGCTCATGTCTCCTAATTCAAGCTTTAATGGGAGTTATGATGGGAATAACACTTGTCATTCGACATAACTCTATTGTAAAAGGACAATCAATTTCAATGATGGTTTTGGTCCAATAAACTAAATATTCTTAGAATCTAAGTCTAAACTAAGAAAATATTTTGAGTATGATTTTCTCTTATGCTTGATGTGATCTAGAGCATCAAAAAGAAAAATCTACATATAAAAATCCTATAATAAAGTTTTAGATTAATATTTAGAAGCCATAGTCATTCATCCTGTAAAGTCTTACCATCATTTCTATCCATTTTCACCTAGTTGCATGACCTCTAAGAACTAAAAAGGATTAACATTTTATGTTGTTTCTATCAATAATTGTCTAGTTGGGTGACCTTTAAAATTAAAAAACACTCCCAACCCTTTGTCATTTTTTGTCCTTTTTTGCCTAGTTGTGTGATGTCCAAAGAGGAGTACAACAAATAGAAGAATAAATCTAGAAGAGTTCATTAGAAAAAAGATAATAGAATATCTGAAGTCAATGTGCCAAAAAAATTTACTTATGTTGAAGGATACTTGATCTAATGACAAATTCCATATTGTAGACATCTAAATGATATTAAATTCAAATCTTCTTCAATAAAAAATAATCTACTTTTGCTCTAAATTAGAACAAATCTATTAAAAAAAGTGAGAAAACCTTAAAGTAACTCACGGCTTCAACATTGATATACTACACGAAAAAAAAGTTAAAAGGGCCAAAGTCAAGAGGTGTCCTCCACCTAGAAGATGAAAACTCATTTTTGAAAAAATTCTCATGAAAATCCAAGTACCTCAAGGGCAGGAATCATCCTAAAAAATGATGATACTGAGTTGATATGGGAGCCACTATCACTCTACTCCAGGGATACCAAAAAATTATTACTCCAACTGAACATTGCAGATGTCATCCTTTCATAAGATTGGATGAGCTCCCATTCTTATATGCTTTACTTTATACTGATTTTTCACAAGAAACCAAAATGTTGTTCCCCAGTCTCAATTGCTCATGTTATTTTGAGGACACCTAGGCATAACTAAGAAGGATTTAGTATACAGGGATCTATCTCCTTAGTAGCATCTTATCAATCCAAAAAATAATCAATAGATAATTAATTATGCAACAATAATTGATCAAAAATAATTAATGTTTAAAAAAATCTATTGTTTTTTATTAAGTGACAAGTTAGGGTGCCAACCCTTTTCAACCAAACGATCCAAGGGTAAAAGATACACAAGCCAAAAATAAATCATTTAAAGTGTTTCACTAGTCATTCATAGACCACTTACAACACACAAGAAGTACTACAAACAAGGTCCACATCAATAGTAGTTAGAACTTTCACCCATAACTCAGAGAGGAGTTTGAGAAGAGGAAGAAAGACTTTTTCTCCATCGACTAACAACAATCCAAGCAATACTATCATCTAGACACCATTACAAATGTAAGTATAAGAGGAAACCCCCATAGATGGTCTATCAGCACATAGAGAAGAAAGTAGACAAAGTGAGACATCCTCCACCAAATATTGGAGTTGAACAGAAGCAACATGCATAGTAGGTATTTTGCACCAAGTGTGAGGTTTCCCATCACAGTCCATAGGGGAAAATGAGGCTACACTAGCAGCAAAAGGCTCATCATCCTAGGAGGAGTCATCAGAAGAAGAATCTGAAGCCTTAACAGTCAAGTGATCACCATTAGCATTCTTTCAACAAGTAGCAACACCTTTGCAATGCAAGAGAGAACAATATGTGGCCAAGTGACCAGTGGAGAAGCATCAATGACATCAAAAATGGAGGCCCTCACAATCTAGCGTATGATTCCATGACCTATCCCCAACCATGAGAACCACATTACCATGAAGAGGCTTGGAGATGTCAATGGCCTCATAACAAGAAATCTCTCAGAATTGAAGATTGCAAAGTCTAACCCACACCAGATGCGCATTAAGTGGTTTGGTAAGAGGATTAGAGGAAGTTGTCCACGGTTTGACCAAGAGAGAATATGCTCCCAAACCCCACAATTTACAGCACGCAGTCTCAATCTTTAGAAGAAGCAATGAAAAGACCATAAGCATAAGGAAAGAGCTCAATCTTACCAACACTACATGATTCTGAGAATCCAACAACCAAGGATGAAGATGTGTGAAAGAATGTCAAAGATGAGAAAACCTACACACCAAACCACAACGTAGGTAGAAATCCTCATTTTCCACATCAAGGTCGCACACCATAACAAGGGAAGTTTTGGAACAAAAAGGAGGATGAGATTTCCCCCTAGTAGGATGAGCATCAACAAATTTGACTACATGAGAAAATATTTGACCACTGGCAATAGAAATAGGTCTTAGACTAGGCGGCACAAACACCCCCAACAGAAGTCCCAAGAGACAATTGACCATTAGCAACAAAAGGATAAGTAGGGTTAGGTGACTAAGAGCCCACCACGTACATAGAGGGCGAAAACCCCACATGGTAACTAGCCACCATCATAGCAGGCATAGAAAAATGAGGAGCCAAATACATATCCACAATAGGCGCGAGCAAAGGGGTATCCATAGCTGCAAGCAAATGGGAAAGTCCCCCAACAACTATAGCAACAAGAGTAATCATAAACATTGTGAGGGAAGAGCAGGAGCATATTTGCATGCATGAATACAAGGAATATTTTTGTTGAAGATACCAATTATTATTGTTTAATTATATTGTTCACAACATAGTAGATGTGTTATTTTTTGCGTTAAAGTGATATATATATATATATATATAAAAGCTCACCTTTATTATATGTACAGTGATTATGTTTTATTTTGTTTAACAGTTTTACCTTGTTTCTTAGACAATAACAACATTAGTTCTTCTTTATCACACGACATTCAACAACCTCAATGGTTTATATTCAAAGATATCAAACTAACTTCAATGGTTGATAGTTAAAGATATCAAACTAACTATTAGATAGTATAGATTATTATTGTGTTGCTTATTCGCATTAGCCTTATTGCAAACATCTGATGATACCATCATGTGATAGTGTATTTGATTTCATTTTCATTAACCTCCTAATTAATTAAGGTTTTCTTCCCTCAACAATTTATATCTTCCTCACTGTTTAATTCAAAAATGATAATTTATTGATAGATTGTCATTGTCTACCTCTATAATAAGTCTCACGATGCTACTACTACTACCAAAGAATGCTAAGGCGAGTGTTTTCCGCCCTCAAAATGAGCAAACGGAGGTCCCTTATCCTGTATTTTCTCATGGTTGTCTGCGTGATGGCAAGCAGAGTAAGAGTTTGGGTAGTCTAGCTTCTCTTGAGCCTCTCCAGTGATGTGACTAGGTGTTATGGACTTAAGGTGTCGACCACCATTAAACCCATGTACAAGTCGAGAAAGAGAGGGAGATGCAGTGTATGGTGATAAGGGTGCACAATTTCCCTTAGGGTAGACAGGAAGGAGTGCCCGGAAGGGGAAAGATTGGAATGAATTCTTCCCTAGTGAATCAAGTTGGAACTCTCAAAGTGCGCCTCATTCGTAAGGTTGACTAAGAACCCCATGAATGTGGTGTTTGGGAATGATATTTTGAAAGAGATGGATGAAAATGTATCTTTTTTCGTTAAGTTTGGATTGATCGAAAGGTTTTGAGGTTTGTGGCTGAGTCTGGCAAAGTTGCATCATTGGTAACTCACTAAGAAAATTATTGGGGGTTGATGAGAGTTCGTCAAATTATTTACAGACCACATTTTCACACATATTAGTGGATATAGACATTACCAAAGAACTCTCCTCAAAGATCTCTCATTACCAAAACTAGATGTTGGAGACAACTTTTCAGTGTTCTACGAAGATGCGACCACCCTTGCCCCCAAATAACATCACATTTCCTGTATGAGGACATCTATTTAGAAAAAGGACGAGGACAAGACATCCCCCACTCTCACTCTATCGCCACACATTGCACTGAAATGTCCTTGAGACACTAGAACATCCCTCAAGCATTTTGAGGACACCAAGAGGTCTCCCATGCTATGGAAAACAAAAGGCACATTTTTAATTTTTAATTTTTTTGTTTTAGTGTCTAGGTTCAAACACTAAAGGTGCATGGCCCCATCTATTCCCTCTTTCCACTACAAAACACTAAAAATTCTCATAGTTTTTCACTCTTGGTTTTCTATTTTTTTTGCAACAACTACATGAAGATGAGAGAAGAGAGTGAGTGGTGTGAAGAGAAGGACCGAATTTTTGCAAGTGAAAGAAGAGGAAGTGTTTTCTACAACTTGGAGGGATTTATCAAGCACAAGGTAGGTTTTTATGCTTTTTTTTATTATTTTTTACTTTATTTTTGTTCTCTTTTTGTAAGTTTCATTTCAAAATTTGATTTGAATCATTTGATGTTGAATGACATGTTTATGGATTTATTTCAATGTTTATTCTTCATTTTTCATTTTGGTATCAACATTCAACATCAAATGATTCATTCTTCTTATTTTCATTAAAGTAGGTTGAAAGTAGGCACTTGTGGAATTTATATTACTTATTGTAGCATCACAATGAGCTCTCATAACACGAGTGAGGATGGAGTAAAGGTTCAATCTCATAGTGAAGTTAAATATGAGGTTGAGGGGGGTGACCATGGGGTTGATCCTGTAGCCCAAACTATTTCCATGGAAAGTGCAACAGGTAGTCTAGACTGCCCTTGTACATTAATGGTAGAATATGTGAAGCGTCAATTTGATCATGATATAATAAATGTAGCACACACAACTGAGAGGAGGGGGTGAATTAGTTGTGACCAAAAGCTCAATACCTTTAACCAAATTACCAACTTAATCTCAAATCCGAAAGATAAACATAAATGCAAGAACATAACATAGTAATCAACACATAACACCAATATTTTTTATGTGGAAACCCTATTAAAGGAAAAATCACGGTAGGGATCAAACCCACAAGATGAATGTACTATGTTAAAAGAACTATACCTTGTTAGAAGTATTACAAAGGGGAAAGCACATGCATTCAAGCATACTGCCTAGAGCTCATTGCTCAAATACAAGAAGGATCTCAATCCCAAGGAAGGCTCACTACCTTACAGCAATCTCTGATCTTGAATCATAAAGGACATACTATCCAAACTCACAAACTGACAACAAACATCTCTGATATGCCAAAATAGTTCTAATGAAGTACATCAATTCTCTGCCTCAATTGAAGATTCCACTCATACCTCTTCTCTCAGCATCTCATACTTTTTTTCTTCACTTATCCATACTTTCGCAATTACAAATGATTACATATTTATAATAAACATTACATCAATTAATTCAACTAGGTCGGTCAGAGACCTAATTACAAAACATTAATTCATTACATCTCAATATTCAATGTGATCCACTGAATGTCGGATAAGACATATCAATGCTTCATAAAAACATCCTCATACATGCTCCAGATCCATAAATCACGCCAAGATCCATCACAACATGCTACATCATCAAGTCAGCCAAGAACAACAACACATCACATGAGGAATCTGCAATTTTGATCACATAATCTAACGCGATCCACCAACATGAATAGGACACAATCAAGAAACATCAGCAAGCAACATGAAATACCACGACATCAACAAGAACATCTTTGTCTCATGAATCAAACTCATCTCTACATTGTTCACCTGGAACAATAATCAGCAACCACTGTCATAAAAGAAAATTAGCTTGCCAACATCCAGATCACGAACCACTAGATCCGAGGACACACATACATGTCATGAACTCACTAGTACGTTAGCAACAAAGAATATTTCCAAACCGATCCACATCAATCCAATAACTGAAACATTGTCTCTGACAGAATAACCAAAATAGCAGTCTCTGATAAATCCTTCATAGCTCACATAAATCATCATGTGATCCTCTTTCACTTGACCTGAATCAAGTACAAACATACCCAAATACATTACCAGCTTCGCATCAAATGATATTAAACATAGTATTCGTACCACATAAATCATCTCACTGGACTTCTCAAGAACATTGTCTTCAACAATAGGAATATGTTGACATCAATTACAAAATATTAAGGTTAGCACATATATGCACAATCTAAACAACATCCCAACATATCATAAGTCTCCTCTCAAGCAGTTTGGAACAAAAGTATTACTACTAGGCAAGTCGAGGTCAAGTGGTGGCACAAGGAAGTCAAAATGCAACTTTTGTAGTGTAAAATGGTATGGCAGTATTACTAGAGTTAGTGTACACCTTTTTATTCCAGGAAAAGGTGTGGGAAGAGTGTTTTTTATCAAGTGAAGAACCTCAAATGTAGAGTTGAAATTAACAAGCTTTGTAGTATTCTATATGACACTTCAGCTACACCTATGCCTACAATTTTGTCTAGGATTGAATTTTGGTCATACTTTGAGGATGAGAGTAGGGGTGATGTCAAATTCTTCCTCTAGTGTCGTTAACCATGCATTAGAGGGTAGTGGAAAATGAAGGTTGCAAAGTAACCCTATAGTTGAATTGTTTAATGTGCGGTTGAAGGATGAGATAGATGATGTCATTGGTAAGTTCTTCTTTGCCAATGACATCCCATTTCATGTAGCTCAATCTCCTTATTATAAGGAGATGATATTGATGGTAGCAAGGGGATGGCCATAATATGTGTCATTAAGTGGGACCACAATCTTGGATAAGAACTATTAAAAGGTCAATGTATTGTTGGAGAATATTAAGGAATGTTGGGTGAAGGTTGGATGCAGCAGAGTTGTGGATGGGTGGACAGACATTAGCCATCATTCACTCATCAATATCATGGTTACATGTATAGAGGGCCCAAATTTTCTTATGGCAGGTGATTGTATAGGGCATTACAAAAATTCTGATTTTCAATTTCAGATCCTCAAGGTTGAAACCCGTTGAGACCATATATGCATCCTATTTCATTCTCTTGAAGGCAATGCTTGAGTTGCAAGAGTAATTCCAACTGATGGTTATGACAACATATTGGAATCGACGGGCCTGGCCCAAGACAAACCAGGGGAGGGTGAAGGATATAGTGAAAAGTGATGTGTTTTGGAGTTATGTCAAATATATTATCTCCATCATTGTTGCAATTTTCTAGGTCATCAGATATGGGGATGAGGATGCACCTACCCTTGGAGAGGTGTATAAGTGCATTGATTCTATGTTTGACTAGATGAGGGTTGTCGTGCAAGAGAAGGACCCCGCATTAGCTTTCTATGCTGAACACATTTCTTTTAGCAGAGATGGGATAACCTCAATACTCCCTTGAGCATGGTTGTTTATGCATTGAATCCTAAGTAGTACGATGTTAGGCCTAGTAAAGTAACATCAATAAAGGATGTTGATGTGAAGGCGTGGTTCTTTAGGTGCATTGAGAAGATGTATGATTCTTTTGATGTCAGCCAGATTCACACTAAGTGAGCCAAATTTGCCACTCTTGGGGGTTATTCAGAAGCGGCCAAGATGAATATGGCAACTATGGAATTTTATGGTGGAATTGCCATGGACCAAATTGTAAGACCGCCACTCTAGCCATTTGATTATTATCTCAGGTTTCTAGTTCTTCAACTATTGAGAGGAACTAATCTACTTATAGCTTCATCCATTCTCTTAAGAGGAGTACACTTACCTCCAATAGAACAAACAAGCTTGTGGTTGTACATAGTGCTTTGCATCTCATTGACTACAAGACACTTGTGTACAAAGAGAGTCCAACAACGCAATGGGACAAAGAGATAGAGGAGCTATCACAACTTGATGAAGATGCTATGACTTCATATGCAAGGTTGGTTGGAGTTAGTTTGGTGGAGCTTGACCATGAGGAGTCCAATAGTTCCAATGATGAGGATTTTTCCTTAAGGGATGATTAGAAGTTTCCCTTTACTACATTTTTAAATTTTGTACTTATTATGAATCATGCAACTCATTCTTTATAATATATAGCAAAAATCTCCAATTTGACATTTTCATTTGTTAAATTTTATTTAGTAGTCAATTATTCACAATTAAATTTTTAGTGTTTAGTATTACTGTATTTGCAATTTTGTTATTTTGCTAATTTGCCTAAGTTTCATTTGAAATGTAATTCTTATACATATTTTCATAACTAGTTTTTCAAGTACTATTTGTATATCAACGTCGCCCCCACCATCGTCCCTGAAGTTAGTGCCTTAGTGCCCCCATCCCAAAAACTCATCCCCTCATCTTGAAGTTATGTGGAACACTACAACTTTTAGACAATGAGGGCATCCATTTTCAATGTCGTAAATGCTTCAACACTAACCATTTAGTTGCTCAATGCATCAAACAAAGAACTAATTCTAAGGCCTCTCGGTGGAAGGGTATTGCCCTGATTATTATTCACTTGAGAAGACAGATTCAAGCTTGAAAGGAAAATTGGGTGCTAAGACCCCTAAGAAAGCCTCTGAGAATGGGAACCAACCATCTACTCCGAGTAATTCGTCCCCCAGACCAACTATTGTCCACCCACCACCGGGTTGTGATGGTGGGCATTCTATTTTGACTACAACTAAGAAGATGACTAAGAAATTTGTGAGCCTTAGGAGTTTGCCTTTTGGGGAAACAATCCCCCAAGTTTAGTAGATGTGGCCCAGGATAAGGTAGCCAAGAAAGATAATTGGACAATTGTGCAAAGGAACAAGAAAAAGAGAGACAATTTTCAATATGCAGCTCTACTCCCATAGCAAATCAAATGCAAAACCTAAATAGGTGTAGTGAGATTTGGCTCCTTTGCATATGGGTTGTCTTTGAGGTTGCAATTGTGGTGGATTGCTTATAAAATATGTAGCATTAAGAGCTTCAAACAATGATGTTATTTTCATTTTGTAGTATTGAAGCCTATTCATGGATTCTAGTAGCATATTGCCATATTCTTATGTACATTTTTAACATTTCAATTAAATGGATGCACCCCTCAACTACCATTTACCTACCAGAAATTTCTTCTCCAATTAATATTATTCATTTATGAAAATCACATATTCTTTTTCTTTTCTTAATTTCACATTTCTATCAAAAACCTTGACATCTTGCTAAAAAGCACTCTACGTCTTTTTGAACACCATTGTTTCATATTATAATTTTCCAAAACCTTCGATTCAAGCTCTCTATTGGAAAGTTAAAAAATTATATAATAATTTACAAAATCTGATTTTTCATCTCTAAATGATAGCATTAAAGGTGTATGTTGAATTCCATAAACCCAAATTTACAAAGAATTACTTTCTTACTAAGGATAAGAAACATAAAATATTTTTTTATTAAGGTAAATGCTTTTGACAGGAGCTATGAACTAGAGAAATTTTTGAGAGGTCTCCAAAACCTTGTACAACTAAAAATACTAGAACATGAAACTAATAACCACAAAAGAACTACCCGACAAAAAAATGCACTTGTGGTTTGAACCCAAACTTCTCCAAAGAGCATTGAAAAGAAGTCTATCCCAAATGGCTCATCCAAAGTTTCTTTGAAGAACCAATCTCAAGTGAAGGAGAAGCATCGAGTTTATTTTTATCCTTAAGGTGGGTAAGTTTCTTTTAAGAACTAATCTCAGCCAAAGGAGAAGCATCAGGTTTAGATTTATCGATAAGGGGGTTAAGTTTCTTTGAAGAACCAATCTCAACCCAAAATGAAGCATCGAGCTTAGTTTTATCCATAGGGGGCTCCTAGGCCCCCTATGGTCCTTAATAGAATCCACAAGAGCAAGCTCCAAACATTTAACCTAAATTCAAGGAAGAATAATGAACCAAAGGACACAGCATCAAGTTGCTTGTCCGTTGGGGAGGACCCCTTGGATTTTTCTATGGTCCTTACAACTACGATGGCCAAATCATTTCCTTCAACACTCAAGTTCCTAGGAGGAAGAATCCTTACGAAAATATGGAGCTATCTTTGAAATCCTAGCAAAAGTGGAAGAACATGTGCTCCTCTATGGCAATGAAAATAAACCGGTGAGGAAGACTCTTAACGAATATTTTGTTTATAGTGTTTGAGTAACAGTTTGCCAACATCAACACAATCATAAAATCAAGTGAAAATCAAGCTATAAAATGACCAAAAGAAAAATTAATGCATGTTATGATCTAATCATCCTAGTATCCCTATTAGATTTTTCTATTGGATGCATTGAATCTAGTAGTCCATCTTTTCAATAAAGAACATAATTGCCAAAGAGCCAAGGCCCTTCGTGCAAAATACACTCTCACCAAGGGACTGAAAGGAGAATAGGAAGAAACCATCAAACATTGCAACCAGAAGGAACTTACCAGAAACACCCCATCTTTTCAAATCCCAGCTACATACGTCATCTATATACACCTAAAAACCTCCCTATGAAAGCATTCCCCGTGCAAGCAAAGGCTTTGTCAACCAAGGCATCAAGAATTGTCAATGAGAAGCAAGACCCATACAAGGCAAAAGACCTGCCAATGAACAGACACAACATCACTAGGCATAGGAGCCTCAACCAGTGTGAAAAAACCGCCAGACACCAATTCAACAAAAGGAACCTCAGACAACACACCATATCGTCGCTTGGTAAAACCCTCTTCCAACACATCACCAACTCGTACCAACAACAAAAAGCACTTCCACAGAGGTGTTACCCACACCAGCACCAAATTGTGTTGCTCCCCCACATCACAAAACCAATTGGATGCAAGGCCCCCGCCATACACAAAGCCCTCATTCATGAACTCAAACTCGACAAGATCTTGTTGACTTTAGGAATAAATACTCAGGAAAAAAAAGCCCTTTCACAAGCCCAACTCAAAGCAACCCTTCAAAAACTCAACGAGAACTACAAACATGCAAATTATCAATCACTTTCTTTCATGTCCTCAAGAAAAATGTAAAGAAGCAACTCGTCCCTATCCACATCCCAAAAATCCTCCCAATCTTCGTTGCCCTTGTTGTCTTCGTCATCTTCTTTTGCACTTTCTCGCTCACAAAGAATTCAAAACCCTCCCTCTTGCTCCTGCTCGCCAAAAAGAAACTCTATCATAAAACTCTAAATTAACGTAAATAAAAATGAACATAAAAGTTCATCATTCACGAGATGAATGAATTAAACCAGTCGTTAACCAAAAAAAATGTAAAATAGAAATCACCCCATAAGAAATTTTAAGTTGAATTTTGATGGAGCAACAAGAGGAACCTGGGCACGTCTAGTGCTAGATGCATCATAAGGTACTCAGAGGGCAGATTGATAAGGACAACGTTGGTGCCAAAGAAACTTCACCCTGGCACAAATAATGAGACAAAAGCAGAGGCCCTACTTGTACTTCTCTTACTAAAGTCACGCAGACTTCAAAAGATCCATATGGAAGGGCATTTTCCGGTGACAATACTCGGCTTAAGAAAACGGCACTCTACAACTCTTCACACAAGCGAAACATTCTAGATGTCAAAGGAGATGGGATGTCTCAAAAACACTCGATGACTTGAGAACACAATCAAGAATATGTAGTAGATTTCTTCACTCAAGAAAGGGATGTATGGTCTGAGGCCTGTTATTTGCGTCGAATGTATAACATCTGCTAATGGATGGATGTCATGGAAGCAGGGGCTATAAGATCTATATTTTGAAATCAAGTTTCAAGGTCATACAAATCTATGATGTAAAATCCGTATAAACATGATATTAATGAAAGAGGGCCCTTACAACTCTTTTGACTAATCTGAAAGAAAATAAACAAAGTTTTAAATAATGGAGATACGATGAAAAAATATTTTGATATAAATAATCTCATCGATTGATAGTGGTCTTTTATTTGCCATCACTGATATCTGAATTTTCCATGTATCAATTTGTTAAAAATTGGCTCTACATTAAAAAGTGGTCTTTTATTTGACATCACTTATATCTGAATTTTCCATGTATCAATTTGTTAAAAAATTGACCCCACGTTAAAAAGTTTACCCGACCCACTGCAGTTTATAGGAGGTGTTATTCCTGCAGTCTAGTATATATATATATTTCCCAATGGGCATTGCACCGGTAAGAATGTTTGGTTTGCATGAAAGCGCCTAAGGTCCCTTCTCAGCCTGTTTCTTAAATGAATTTCATTCAAAAGAAACCCGAAAAATAAAACACATTTATCCCGATTCCTAACTATATATACATGCAGGGTTGTGCCTCACTAAAACAATTTTTCTCTAGACCTATCAATATTTCCACAGATAACCAAATATTTTTTTGTTGTTTGAAACGTGCTAAAGATTTTGGGCTTGGACTCTAATGTCCGAAAATGTTTTTTAATAGTCAATTTAATCTTTTTTATTATGTCTGCAAATTTTGTTCTAGTGTCATCATAACTTGGACAAATAAGAAAAAAATAATATATCTTCCAATCTGGGAAAGAAGTCGTTCAAAAATCCATTTTACACAGGAAAAGACCATGCAACCCTCTGTCAACAAAGTACCATCCAACCACTTAAGCTACTCAATCTATTTTGATACGCAAAACAGAGACCAAAAAAGAGATTTACCAATCATAAATTTACCATAAATATTATATTGTTCATTTCATTTTGCCTGAATAGTATGCCTCTTTCTATTTGTCGTGCCCTGTAACTGCAAGATCAAAATACATTCTACGGAACTTCCCATTGCTGGCACACATTCAAGCAATTTTGTTCTAGTGTCATCATAACTTGGACAAATTAGAAAAAATTAATATATCTTCCAATCTGGGAAAGGAGTCGTTCAAAAATCCATCTTACATAGGAAAAGACCATGCAACCCTCTGCCAACAAAATACCATCCAACCACTTAAGCTACTCAATCTATTTTGATACGTAAAACAGAGACCAAAAAAGAGATTTACCAATCATAAATTTACAATAAATATTCTATTGTTCATTTCATTTTGCCTGAATAGTATGCCTCTTTCTATTTGTCGTGCCCTGTAACTGCAAGATCAAAATACATTCTAAGGAAGTTTCCATTGCTGGCACACATTCAAGTCAACTTCCTGACATAGCAACTGTTTGTATATATACTAACTATACAGCCGACAACATTTTGGCTCCACAAATTAAGAACCAGTAGGTTATTTGCAAGAGTTGTGGAAGTTGTGCAATCTCAATCAGAGATTACTTTCAGTTCTTCTGCATACACAAGCTCTCACAGATTCAATTAAATGTAAATAAAGCAAAAATATAGACAAACCATCACTAACAACATCGCACTGAAATATGTAGTGGAAATACTTAATGTAGTCAAATCAAACAAAATGCAAGCATCTCTGCCT
>MU223225.1:9532244-9547340 GCA_018584345.1 Thuja plicata
ACTAAAAATCATGTACCTTCTCATTAACTCTCAAATCAAATCTTTCTAAAACTTTAAAATATTTTTGTCTGCAACATTGAGTGCAGAGAGCATGGATATTGGGGTTTGATTTTTTCAGGAAAGTAGCAGCTGATGTCATCTGATGGAGAAATATACCATGTAAACAATATCATGATGATCTTGGGTTATCTCACATGCAGTAATGATACTCTTGCTACAGATAAAAGCTTCCATCCATGTATTTCGTGTATTATGCGAACAAAGAGGTAAGGCGGCAACCATTAGACGATGAGAGCACAGCTTGGAAGAATTGATATTAATTAGTTTTGAGTCTGGCATAAGCATGTGCTGCCACTTTCTACAATACAAGACTAAAAATCATGTACCTTCTCATTAACTCTCAAATCAAATCTTTCTAAAACTTTAAAATATTTTTGTCTGCAACATTGAGTGCAGAGAGCATGGATATTGGGGTTTGATTTTTTCAGGAAAGTAGCTTCACTTTTCCGTCGTCTCCTCTCGCCTAAGGACCTCTCTGACTGCTGCCATGTTTCCTTCATGTTCGACCTTTTGGCCACTGCTATCTGGGAGGCGGCTTTCCTCTCCATCCCTCACCGCCTTATCCACAGATCCACTCGCCAGTCTACTTGCCTTATGAACCCTTGGTTTGACGACAACTATAAAGCCTTCCACCGCACCTTACACTCGACCTTTGAGGCTGTCCCCTCTGACTTTGCTGACCTCCGCTCCTCTTACCGCCGCTTTCTTTGCTCGAAGAAACGCGCTTATATTACCTTGCAGTGTCGATCCCTGTACGAGATACTTATCCAGAACCCTAAGCTTTTTTGGCGCAGCTTGTTTCCTCGGCATCCCGCCCCGCCTTCCACCATCGATCTTAGATCCCTCGCCTCCCACACCTTCACTCTTTACGACATTCCTGACTAGCCGCCTCTCCACCTCACCCCTCACCCTCATTGCCATATCTTCACCACTTCCAGCATCTATGAGGCCGTCAAATTCATGAGATGTAGTAGGGCAGCCGATGTGGACGGTTTTCAAGCTGAGCTCTTCAAGCTCGATATCCCAATATTGAGCTCCTATCTTCCGACACTCTTTAATAGAGTTGTTTGCACCGGCTTCCCTGAGTCTTGGTCGAGACACTTGATCTACCCAATTCACAAGGTTGGGCATGTCTCCGACCCCAGCAACTACAGGACCATCATGATTGGGCACACTTTCGCCAAACTCTACGCAATGGCACTAACTATTATTCTTAACAGGGCGCTGGACAGGAGAGATAGCAAGGCTAGAGGCCAAGCTGGCTTCCGGACAGATTACCAGACCATGGACCATATCCTGACCTTGCGGGCGATTATTGAGGAGGCTCGTCACCGCTCTGCGAAAGTCTATTGTTGCTTCATTGACTTTCGTAAGGCATTTGATACCGTCCCTCGTGCCGCACTCTTCTAGAGACTTAGAGATGTCGGGATTTCTGATATTCTTTTGATAGCTATCATGAGACTGTATAAGCATGTTGAGGGCAGATTCAGACTTACGAGGGCTTCTCCAATCCGATCCAGAGCACTATTGGGGTGAAACAGGGATGCCCCCTTTCCCCCACCTTGTTCGGCATTTACATTGATGAGCTCGAGGCTTTTCTCAGAGATTCCTCACTCCCGTGTGATGGTTGCTACCTGCACCAGGTTCTTATTTCCATTCTCCTCTTTGCCAACAATGTGATTCTCCTTGCCTCCTCACCGGAGAGTCTCCAGAGACTTCTTGACAGCTTGGCTTCTTTTTGTGACTTGAGATAGTGGGTGGTGAATCTGAGCAAAACACGGGTCATGGTCTTCAACTGCCTAAAGACCTCGCATCTCCACTTCTACTAACAGGGTCAGAAGATTGAGATTACTTCTTATACCTATCTTGGAGTCAAGTTCACCGGCCCTCGCTTCAGCTTGAGACCCGCCATTCTGCCCAAAATTTGTAACGAAATGGGTTCCCTTGCCATGTTGGAGAGGCAATGTTTCAGTCATCATTTTCAGGACACCACATCCAAGTTATCCCTATTGGACTCCTCAATTAGACCTCCAGTTCTTTATGGTTCTACTGTTTGGGGGCCGTCCCTCCTGGAGTCTGATTGGGCCTCTATCGAGCGTGTTCAGACTATCTTTATCAGGCGTATCATCAGATGTCCTCGGTCCACCTCTTACAGCATCATCTTGGTCGAATTTGGGGCTCACCCCTTCAGATTGGGGGCCATCTTTGACCTGGTTTGGTTCATCCACCACCTCTGTTGTTTTGCAGACTCCATTGACGGTCGCCACAGATAATCCTACCTGGCCTATTGTTCTTCGATGGCGCTCGCCAAGTCGGACCCCTCCTCCAGAGCCTGTTGTTGGTATGCCCAGGCCTCATCCCTCCTTGGTTCCATCGGGATTGACATTGATCACTTACCCCCCTACCAGTTCTCTCTTGACGCTCTGGCTCACCTCGTCCCTTCCAGACAGGTGTTGAACAGACATGTAAGACTTGACATTTACAGGCGCTATATCACCACGACCTGGATCAATCCGTGTGGGGGTCTGCGCCCGAGGATGGCTTTTTACGCCGAGCACTTTCTTGACATCCAAGATGGGATCATTGTTCGTCCTAGTTACTTATCTCAGCGCTGGTGCCATGCTCTTTGCAACTCGCTGGGATCCTTCAGGGTTGGATCTCACCGCCTTTGAGCCCAGACTGGTCATCACACTGGCAGAGAGGATCGGATTTGCAGGCTATGCACCCTGGCCGAGATTGAGACTGAGACACACTTTATCTTTCGTTGCCCTACTTACAATGAGATCAGAGGGAGATTCTAATGCCTATTCAGAGGGTGCAATTCCCTGACTACTTTCTTCAGCTACACAGATCAGAGATGCCTCGCACTTTATCTCCGTGAGACTGCCCAGCTCCGCGTGCATACTCTATAGCTTCTTTTCCCACAAAGACAGATATCCGATCAGCTCATTACGGCCTTCTTCTTGCCCTCATCTCCGTTACGGGGTTTGAAGCAGCCTCAGAATGCCTCCACTACTAGTCACTCCAGATCGGTGAGACCCCACAGCACCTCTACCCGTCAGCGACACATCTCCAGCAGTTCACAGCAACAACTCAGGGCTCCTGCTCACCTGGATCATTATCCTACTGTGTTAGCTTTCTTTTCACCTGAAAAGGACCCTTAGTCCTTTCTATGTGCTTTCTCCTTTCACTTCATGTTTCTTGCTCTCTTTTGTATTTCTTGTTCTTGCTTGCTTTCTTTCCTGGCCATTGTTTTGTGGTCTGTTGGTTCGCTGCTCCTTTTGTTGTACATTTCCTATCTCCTAGACCCTTGTTGGTCTCTTGTTAGACATTAATAAATTTATCTTATCTTATCTAACATGTTCTTGTAACACTTTCATTTACAATGATGTTAAGATATAAAGTTACTTTTGAAGGCATCACAAAAGAAAATATAATATTGATTTCAATTAATTGTTCTATGCTAAGTTGCTGGTTCAGGTACGTGTATGGGGACGAGAACCCGATAGGTGGGTACGGGGAAAAAATTCTCTCCTAAACCTTTCCTCTACTTTTGGATCTTGGAAGAGTCTACTAAATAACCGCTTGTACCCAGTAGCAACTTCAAAATCTCTATATGGTAGTAATCTCCCTAGCATAGTAAGTACATCGTTGCTATAGTACCTCGGAGATATAGCAATGCAAGGAGGTGCAATGGCATGGTCATCTTGTTCAAACGATGAAGAATGAATGATTCCACCCTTTTGAAAAAGGTTTCTTTGGAGTCATTCTCTTTTTTTTGTATTACCACTTTTATTTTCTCTATCATCGTATCCATGCCATTATAGACGACCCCCAAACATGGTGCATCTGTATCAACAAACCATACCATAGTCATGATAGGCTTAGTAAAATCCAATACATATTCCACACTAGCCCACCAATTGTCATCCAAGATCAATGACTTCACCTTTTGGGCCCTCTCTAAATCTGACTCCTTCCATACACCCCATTGGTTGCTAATAACTATTTGACCCAATGCCTCTTACACCTTCAAAAGTCATCTCATAACAATTGTATGAGATGCAGATCGAGTCTCAACAACCTAGGATTATGTAAATAATAAGTTAATAACACATTAAAATATGTAAATAACACATTAAAAAAATATTACAAATTTATTTACATATTGAACATGACAAATAAAATTTATCTTGAACAATTCCAATCTTGAGAAAGTTCTAAAAATTGCTTGTGACATTTGGTGGTTCGTCACAAACATCTAGATCTCCTCACCCTCTTGGTATTTTTCTTTCACCCACTCTATTTGAGTGCCAATTGCTTGCATCACCAAGTTGAGGGTGTACGGTGCATGGAGTCCAAAAAATGTGCTCATATATTTGCTTAACCAAAGCACCTGCAACAATGACTTCGACCACATTCTCATGAACCATCTCTCGACTCAAGGAGGATTCTCGAAATGAATTCTACACCTTTGACTTGCCCCTCACAATCAATCGCCCTCAAAAACATTGCCCCTTTGGGGGACACCGCAATAACATTTATCAATGGACAGTTTTTACAATCTTTCCATCCATTAGAAACAATAGAAACCCCTGATTCAACCAAACAATCTCTAATTGGTTTCAGTGAGGCCTCTACAAAATTCTTCTCTCTTTGCAATAAGGTGGTATGCACCTTTTCATACCCCGGACTTGTGAAACCATGATGTGCACTATTGATTGTCGACAACATTTCCCGCCAATATGGTGATCTCACCAAGTTGAATGGAAGACCATTAGCATAGATGCAACATGCAATTTTTTGTTCAGCAATATCTCTTGCTTTCATTTTAAATGCCTTGTCCAATGGACCTCTTTTGCAAGTGGGAATTTCTAGTTCATCTTCGACTTCTGTAGAGGGTATATGCAAGAAGGGATGTTGGGAGGCCGCTACTGTATTAGTCAGTAAATTGATTGTTTTTTTTTTGGAAGGATAAGCTCTTTGTTTTCCTCTAGCAACCATTTTATCAGCGTAAGACAAAATGCCAAAATGGAGACAAAATAAGTTGGGAGTAAGAGAGCAAACAAAATGATATATTTTTAGGTTGAATGGCCTCATAAAGGGTTGTTTCAGGGTTTTGAATTTTATAAAAAAAAACAAAAAAAAGCACTTTTTAATTGTGTTTTAATTGACTTTTTGAATTGGCCCGCATGAATGCCTTGTGGATGTGTCTGGGTCCGCACCATGCACTATGGATGCATGGGTTGCGCACCCAAAGTGTGGTGCGCATCTAAGCACACCGATGCATGCGCACACTGGAGCACATTCGCATCTCGCAAGGACAAGGTGTGAACCTTGCAACATAGGTTCTATGTCTTGCTAAGGTTTATTAACATATTTTAAATACTTTGTCAAACATAAAAACATGTGCCTGAATGCCACAGTAATTTCTTTTATTCCAACATTTGGTCTCTCCTTTAAGACCTCACTTCAGAGAATATTCAAGATCAATAATTTGTTCTTAGAAAGGACGTTATATCTCCAGAGATTAGGGCACAATCTCATCAGCCATTTTATCATTAGCAACGTGCAAAGGAGAACAAAATTCTCTGGAATTAAAAAATGTAAAAGGGTTTTCTGCCATTATAAGGTTAGTCGTCATCAAAAAAGACAAGATATCATATGGAGGTAATGCAAACAGTTCTTAGAAGAGGTACAACTTTCAAGAAGATAACTTGGTATACCTACTAAAAAGAATTTTCACTTGCTAGTTTCACATGCATGAATGCTAAGTCTTCTAGCCACAACAGTTAAAAGTTGAGAAGCTCAAAATGACAATTATAATTAAAATGGTTTATAAAAGATTATTGTTGTGTGAAAATCACAGTCAACTGATGATTACATTAATGGTTTATGATGTGATGAGAAATCAAAATTAGCTAAATAGTAAATATATATTATTTACTAGCTTAAACAAAAGGAAGCAGCTATGAAATATAATATTTGTTTAGTTGCAAAGAATGCATCCTAGTTCTTCCACTCAAAGATGCAAATTATAAGATAATACAAGCCAAATACCATTAACAACATGACAAATTAGATTGTCACTTCTCAAACAAAACAAACATTCCCACATTCTTAAGCAATCAACTAATCACCTTAAATTGTGCCAGGGATGACAATTAAAGGATCGATATTTTGAGTTCAATGCAAATAATCACATCAAAAGAAAATGCTACCATCTCCCTTGTACTTTCATCCCGAAGGCACTAGCATTCAAATGGATGTTTGGGCTCTAGAAGGTTTGGTGTTAGTTATATTTTATATAAAATGCTTACTTTAGAATCTAACCATATGGGCCCTCGTAAAAAAGCATTTGGTGCCATTCTCAATGGAGAACCAATGCCTAAACCTAGCACTCCTACAGAATCTTTCCGATTGCTCAATTGAGAACTACAACCTTCCTTTGACAATTTTGTAGCAATTACATTAAATTTTGAGCATATTGTTTCATTTTTTTATGCACTAGAGCCCATTTAATACTTGACTTGGCAACACAAGTGCCAATGCCATTACATTATTTAAGGGCATTGATCCAAGCAATCATCTTTTTAACAATAAATGAATATCTTATAATGCACATAAGGGCATTGATCCAAGCAATCATCTTTTAAACATAAAATGATCATATAATGTGCATGGATAAATTTAATCTTGCACCTTTGGAAGTTACCCTTATCAATATTATCATTTTTACCAAAAGTATATTTTCTTTACCTTAAGTTGTGTTGATTACTTCAGATCCTCACATAATCACCACAAAGAAATTGGAGTTGATTCCAGAATAACAAAGAATTGGATAATTAACTTTAGTTCATCTCCTTTCCTGAAGAATTACTAGCTTTGGTGTAATCATGGAAATGCAATAAGAATAGTAGTGATGACTATGAAAGCAGGGAGGTATTTTCCACAACAAGTCAAATTGTGATATTGCTAACAAGATTCAACTACATAGTTTTCGAGTCACAAGAACCCATCTCTCATGAGAATGAATGGAACACTTAGCACTCATTGTATCTAGGTGATGCTCATAGGGGTGAAGCATCAGGCCTTCCTAGGAGGTCACCCATCACAATATTGCTCCAACTCAAGCGCATTTAACCATGGAGTTTCGTCCAAGGTTAAGCACACTTAGCTTGCTACCCCATTTGGAAAACCTTCAGCATGTGTTGTGCCTTATGAACCATTCATTATAGAGCCCCTTCAGCAATATCATGACTATGAAAGCGTAAAGGCTCTCATGATTGAACCAAATGGTCTTCAGTA
Organism: Thuja plicata; assembly: GCA_018584345.1. Taxonomy (NCBI): domain Eukaryota; kingdom Viridiplantae; phylum Streptophyta; class Pinopsida; order Cupressales; family Cupressaceae; genus Thuja; species Thuja plicata. Next base: position 9,539,613 of record MU223225.1, read on the forward strand.
TGACAAGAAAAGGCATTTGGGGCAATTACATGAAGGAGATGATTAAAAAGTTTATTTGACCCTTCTTCAACTATGTTTTGTGACCATGGCAGCTCATCTTTACACTTGTCTCATGGAGTTTCTTTCAGTTCCCAGTGCTTGTGACTCCCTTGACTGGTTGTTTACAACTTTACTGAGTCCAACCTCGGCGACTACGACAACAGTGCAACACATGTACTTTCCTGCTGTAACCAATGTAAAAACAATGTTCCACAAGTACAGCAACGGCTTGTGGTAAACCTAAGTTATACTATGGTCATCATTTTGAAAATCTCAAAATGCTCTCTCCAAATTCCATTTTTTCCTACAAAAGGAGAATTCTAGAGATCATAGTCTTACACATACTTGGGGGGTCTGATTTTCTGGAACATCCTTTAGCATTAAGTTTGCCTCTCACTTGTAGCTTTTCAAGGTTTGCCTCACTTGTACCTTTTCAAGGCATATACCTCCTTTTCTGTATTGGAATGACAATGTTTTCAGATCCATTTCTAGGACCTTCCTTCCAAATTGTGCCTTTTTTATACAAATCATCAAGAATACAGTTTCATATGGTTCAGAGGTTTGGAACCTAGCTTGGGGGCTACTGAATATTGAATGAACCTGTACTGAGAGGGTCCAAACTCTCATGTTGCAACACATGATCCATTGCAAACAGACAGTTCCAGATGCAGGAGCATCCTAGGGTAGTTGGCAATCCTGTGTCACCAAAAACATGTTTTGGTTTGATTTATGTTTTAGTAGTAAACTCGGTTGGAGACTTGAGGTGCTCGGTCACTTTGGTGGCAATTCTCAGTTGGAAGATGTATTGCTTCACCGATGGACTCAGTGACTGGACTCGGTGGTGCTCGGTGTTGTTCTGTGTTCGGTGATATCCTACTAGGGGTACACTGCTCGATGGTAGTTGCTCGGTGTATGCAGCTCGGTGGTGTCTTGCTTATCACTCGGTGTTGTCTGTTCAGAGGAGTTGACTCGATGACTTCACCGACTGGTTGTTGTTGGCTCCGTATTGTCTTACCGAGTGGTCTGGGTCTCGGTGTGCTTGCTTACCGACGAGTTGTTGGAGTTCACCGACTTGTGTTTGTGGATTGGGCAGGCATTGGAGATTGCATCCGTGATTTGGAAGGGTCATTAGGATCGTGTTGAGTTCCGAGGCGTGCGGATTTGAGGCATTGGATCTTGTGTGGACCTAAATCTGTCGGTGTTTTCTTCTATGTATTTGGTGGTTATTTGCAGCCGACTGGTGCATTTAATATTTGTTCATTGTAGATTGTATGGCTGACTGGGTCATTTAATAATTGTTTACAAGCCGACTTGTAGCTGTGTTGTATAAAAGAGAGTCTAGGTTGATGTTTTAAGTAGGTAGAAGAGAGGGAGTAAGCTAATAAGCTGGAATGGACAAAGTGTTGTAGATAGTTGTAAGTGGGTAGACAAAAACTTGTAAGATTGCTTGGTGGTTTGCGAGCACAAGTTCAAATCTGGTTTCTTCCACTTAGCTATAGGGTGGACTGGTGAAGATGGATCCTGTAAAATCTTGTTGATGTTTTGTTGTTTTGGCCCTAACCGAGAAGGCCTTACAGCCCGACATGTTGCATGTAATGAGAATTCTGAGATAATATAAAGTTGATTTTGATATATCCTGTGTTATGTCGTTTCTGTTGTGTGGTTCTTGTTGTTGGCTGCGAGTTTGGACAGTCCTTTATTGGATCCTCCGAGCTTGACTGCATCAGTTCCTCAATACAACATCCAAGCCAAATTTGCCACCTAATTGCTTTGCCTTGAGACTATCTTCAAGCTTTCTTTTTTAATCCATAAAACTTGAGGCCTCAACTTCTAGTCATGAGAAATATCCATGTTTAGCACTTTCCTCCTTTGAGAAAATTGCTTCACTTGTCCCCACTACTTTTTGATCTCCACCAAACATCAACACTATTGGTATTTGGAAACCAAGTTGTTGCTTCTTTCTATTGGAAGGCTACCCTATGCCTTTCATGTACTACTCCCTTCGCACAAACAATATCATCACTAGAACTACCAAAGAGAACATCTATAGGCAATATAGTCAAACCACTTTAGAACTCCCCTTGTGAGTTGCTTAGCCCTAGACTGTCTTTCTACACAGAGCATTTTCTAAAAATAGTGGATGGTTTGTTCGCTACCCTAATTATTTCAAGTGTCACTAGTCCCATGGCTTGAAGTTTCCCCTTGGCCAGTAAAGAGTGTGGCTCTCATCATTTATGGTTTGAAACTAATCATCACAATATCCATCAATATTAGATCTGTCATCTTTGATTCCTCCAAGAGGTAGAGACTAAGGAACACTTCATTTTCAAATGCACCATTTATGAAATGTCCCCTAGTTGAAATAGGATTTATTAATAAATAATAATAATAAATTAAAATATAAAAGAATAAAAATAAATTTTACTGAAGTTTAATGAATAGTCAAAAGGCATGAATAAAAAAATGTGATTCCCTCAAACATGAGATATACAAGGGAGAGAAGAGAACTTCATTTGGGGGGAAGATATATGGAGGAAGGAAGAAAGAATGGAGCAAAAGGAATTAAGGAAGCGTTAATGGAAGAAGAAAGGAATGGGAAGAAGAAAAAGAAGTGACTCTTTCAAAGGAGCGGCAATGATGAAGGGTTGTGACCCTTTTGAAGGGTGCTAACAGTGAAAGGTGGTGACAATTATGAAGAGATGTGACTCTCCCTCACATTGGAGGATATAAAGAGGAGAAGATTTCATTTGAGGAGGACATTCAAGGGAGATCAATTTGGGGAATAATATATTATTCTCAAAGGCAACAATGAAAAGTGGTGACTCAAGCCTTATGAGAGGTGGTGACCTTTCCACCAATAAAGTATAAATGAGGATTCATTCCAAGCATTTAAGGGAACTTATCAATCATCACTCACCATACCTTAAGGCATCAATCAAGGAAGATCAAACCATTGAGCGATAACACTCATCCAAGAAAGCAGCGATCAACATCCAAAAAGAAAAAGTGAGCAAACTTGATATTTACAAGGTGCATCAAGGTGCATGTGCAATATTTGGGGCAATCCCAGAAAGGGGAAATTACAATTTACCATGAGATCTAGGAAAGATTTCATTGCCTCTACAAGGACTCAAGCAATAGTGTATCTAATTTCTTTAAATATTCAAACTAGTACGTAACTCATTTTCTTGATGAGGTCGTCAGCTTCCAATGCATATCCCTACAAGGGGAGTTCAAAGCCTTTAGAGCCCCCTCGTCGATCACCTCTTTTTCCAAAACATCCTTTATACCAATAGCTCTCAAATCAAAACTTATAGGTCAGTAGTGCTCCTTTGAACACACCATTACAACTCAAAATTCCTCAAAATAATAGCCCTCAAACGCATGGCTTTATTCATTATAATGAGCTTGCCTTAGCCCAATTTTGGCAACATGGATCTACTACTTACCAATCCCCCCTCCACCATATGGACAGACTCACATTTTCTACTACTTGAAGTACACCAACCTTGAATGTTATGACAGTTTCTAGAAAGGCTCCAAGAACTCCATTTCAGATGCAAACACATACATTCCTTGAAATTTCCTCCCAATCTTCAGTGATACATGCTTCTAAGGCTCTTATCTGCCCTTCATTGCTATTTGTTAGTGATGCACTGCTTTATTTTGTCCTCTATGTTTTTACTATTTTGATTCTAGGGTTCTCTCTTCCTAGAACTTTCTATCATTAGCTTATGTAACTTCTAGTTCCATTGAACAGTTTTTGGTCATTTGTGAACATTAATATAATTTCTTTCTTTCTTTCTATGTTGCCTAATATGTCAAAGTTTAATATCTATGTTCATTTAAAGATTTTAAAATAGGATGACATTTTGAAGACTTGATTTTTCATTCTTTTCAAAAGATTGCAATCTTGTCATGGCAGCTTCAAAATCATGTTGGCTTTATTCATTCAAGTAAGTCTACAGTTTTTACAAAAGTCTGTGCATCCTCAAAGCAAGAAATTCCAAAGACAACCAGATGTTAACAATTCCAATCATGATGACTAATTACCTAATGCTTTGAAAACATTGAACTAATCACACAAATCATTGAAATTCAAACTGGAAAAGAAAATGGAAGCATACATTGATAATAACACCTCGTAACTTGTCTCTCATTCATTCGAAAAACATTCAAGGAAACTTCCACAACTGTTTCAACTCACCATTGCACTTGTATCTTTCATTCAGTTTTATAAATTATAATCCTTCAAAAGACATTCTCAATGAAATGCTTTCAATCTTCTATCTTGCTCCATCTTGTAATGTCCCCAACTAGAACTTAACTTAATTTACCCTAAAATTCCCAATTAGGGTTGGGATTGTACTTGGGAATGGCAATTTGTAACGTTCCCTACTAGGTAAATGCCAATTCCCAATGATTAGCATACATCACTATGCATTTAAATTAAGAAATAATCACTAATCCATAATACATGCTTAAACCCTAATTCCTTACTTTTCTCCTAATCAATAACCTTAAGGATGGTGGAATTACTCTGCTAGGGCACATGAAACAGTCTACAAGCAGGCTCCCTGAAGGTTCTTACCCATCTTGGGACCTATCCATCATGTGACCGAATTACTCTGCCTCTCCCTACACAGACCCCTTATCCTCCTAACTGTATAAGTGAGCGATTAAGGAATTGGCTAAGTATATATATATATATGACATAACACGTATAATTCTAATTCCATTATTATTATCAGATATATATATTTACACACACACATTAGATCATATAACGATCCCTTATTCCTAATATAATTCAAATATAATATTCTGTAATTCGGTATTAAATCATAGATAAGATACAGCAGATCAGTATGTTGTCATATGATACTTGCCAGCCATATAATATAATATATATTCTCTTTCGATGATGCACAGATGATATGTATTTCTTTCTGGATACCAAATATAAATAATTATTTCCTTCTACTCTCTTTCTTGTGATCAATACCAAATACATTTATCTTTTTCAATCTCCCCTCCATCAAATGAGATTAATTCTCATTTTATATCTTGCTAACCAAACCGTTGCAACCAAGGCATTGCACCTTTTTATAGTTAACGGTGATTAACTATCTTTAACTATTCAAACCGCAGCTCACACAATGCGGTTTTGTAAGTCAATCGCATCTCTTAATCAAACTGGTTTTTCTTATGATAATCACATTCTACACTCAGGACCGATGATAACGGAATTGTCATAAACATTGACCATAGTCTTCTAACTTCATCGTAATGAGATTTCATTGACTGCGTGTTCTAAAAGTACTCCCACTGATGACACTTTCTTCAGCCTCGTAATCACTTTACACAACCACCTCTGCAAGGACGTTTCAACTGTTACCATCATGCTTCTATATTTCACTCATGATGAAATAGAGTTGATTATGCCAATTTACCAGTCGCTGATATCAACTATCTTTTGATTAGTTCTATGTATACTCCCATCGTCAACAAAGTAATAATCATATTGACTCATTATATCGATTGGTTGGTTGTATAGATGGGAGCATAAGTTATTTTGATCAAAGGCGGTGACCACCATTCGTTTTGTTACAATTCTATATTCGATTGATTTATCAATGGATCGTGTTCTTTTGGTCTTGGAATCACTTCATTTACATTATTCCTTCCCACAATATGTATGCTTATGGCATTGTTCATGGTTGTCGTTGATATCTCTTATACTAAAGTCGATGTTTCCTATTAATTATCAACTTAGATTGTTCTCCTTATTATAATCGTCACTTATATATATTTGGTGGGTTATAATGGGAATGTTAGGGTTTTGAACGGGGGACATGACACATCTTCGTACTAATTCAACTAAAAAAATTATATTCCAAAATAGCAAATCTTATCTCATGCAGGAGAAGAGTTGGAAGATAATTTTTATTATTAGTGCTTATCTGCACTTTATTAGACTCAGTTAACTAAATAAAAGACTTTCAATCTTCACTTTAAGCACTAAAGTGAAATACAATATAGGCTGACTCTAACCACTACAATTGTTCCCCACATATTCACACTGAACTTGTGTGTGTGTTCCTATCTGAGCTAAAAACTCAACACCAAATGGTGAAGCAAATGTTGAACCTACCTTGCTCCCATTCCAAGAAGAATATCTTCCTACCTGCCAAAAAAATGAAGCAGGAAACTAGAGAAAAGCATGGGAGCTCTACAATGAAACCCCATAAAACTATAAATCTAGCGTGTTATTTTAATGAATATAGAGAGGAACACAATAAAAGCTAGAACTATCAAAACAAATTGGCAAGACATGCACCCTAAACATAAAGTAGTATGTCTAAAAGAAAAATGTAAACTCGTAGAATCCAAAAATGTGGAGACGGAGAACTACCACAAAGATATGTGTTGTGTTGTTTTTATTATGTTGTCAAATAGGTACAATTATCTTCTAAATTCTCCAAGATTACATACAACAAGGAAACAATTATAGAGAACATTTATTACTAATAGCATAGTTGCACAGGTACACATACCCAGATCCCTAGTACGCGTACCAGGTACTAGGACATGTATCTTGTACCGGGTACTCACTGGGGTACATACCCTTTACCCGGAAAGGCCACGTCAACGTCGGGCAAAAAAAAAATTTGCAAAACGTTAAAAAATTGTCACGTTGGCAAAAAGGCCCTAACACGTTGACTAAAACCATAAACGCGGTTGTAAAAAAAAATGCAAGCGGAGATAAACGCGAAAGAAAAGGGAGGCAAAGAAAGAAAAAAACGTAGGCGAAGATAAACAAAGAAAGAAAAACGGAGGCGAAGAAAAACCTCATTCGAAATAATCTGAGTTTGCCCTAAGATGGCGACGGCGACAGAGGTAGGTTTTCGTTTTAAATAATTTGTTCAAAATATTACAGAACACCCCATTCGAAATATATATTGATTCAATGATTTGTTGTTCGAAATATCAAATACAATACTACTATATACCCCATTCGATAATACAAAATACTGTAAAACACAGTTTATGACATGTATAGAAACATAGTTGCAAGACTCGCCGAGTGGCAAATACTCGCCGAGTTTCCTGGCTCTGCGAGTTTTTCAGAAAAAACTCGCAGAGTTTTTTAAAAAAACTCGGCCTTGGTTTTATTCCTGCGTTAAACAGCAAAAAAACGTCTTTTTCATTCTTATTTTCACATTTGCGGTAGTTGGGTTTGAGTTTCCAATTTTCCAGTTCAGGGGCGGGAGGATTTATACAAATATAACATTTTAAGTATAAGTCTTATTTATTTACTTTAAGTTATATTTGTATAAATACTTTCAGGATGTTTGAGATAGGTTCCAACTTCATAGGAGTTAAGATGCAAATTCTAGATTTTGGGGGTTTTTGAAAAATTCCAGACTTAGCCAAATTTCAGGATTCAACAAGCTTCAATAGGGTTACCCTCCCACAATCCATCATGGCTATATAAGGTCAAACTGAAGCTGGCAAAAGGATTCTCAAAGGGTTTTAACTCGTTTTATCAGAAATCACTTGGTTTTGACCCCATCTCTATGACAAACTTAGCTTAGGTCTCGCCCAAATCCCAGACAGACATGACCTACCAACAGGCCAAAATCACTCAAACCTCAGTTGTCGGACCTAGGGACTTGAAAACAGCCA
>MU223225.1:9547660-9565855 GCA_018584345.1 Thuja plicata
GTGGATTTGATTTCACATTGGATGACATTGAGGAGTCAGTCAGATGAGGAGTCATTGCCAGTGCGAGGAGGAACTACATCCAAGATGGAGAGCGAGTCACACACATCATCAAAGATACCAAGCGAGGAGGCACAGTCACATCCAGTGCAGGGTTCTACTACTAGGACTAGACCCTCTAGTTCCTCTCTCATATTTGTTAGTAGGGCTAAGAAGAGGAAGATGTAATTGTGATGATGTATTTACTTTAGTTTTGTAGAAACTATCTAGTACTATTTTGCTTCTAGCCACCAGCATCCCGCATGAGAATGCAATTTTGTACCCACTTGCATTTATATATATCTAAACTCAACTAGTTTCTTTTGTGTTCTCATTAATAAACTCATTGGATGCATCCTCTCATTGAATTTTGCAAAAAAAAATACATTTCTAATTAAAATTAAGCTGTTTTTTAAGTTCCCGAGTTTTTTGCCGAGTTTTTCCCTAATTTTTTTCAGGCCTTGGCGAGTTTTTGCCGAGTGCGAGTTTTTCAACTATGTATAGAAATATGAAGTATCGAAATATATATTGAGTTTATAGGAGTTTACATAGTTTCGGTAAAACATACTTTGTGTTTATATTTAATGTTAATCATATAAGTTTAGTGTTTGTATTTATAATATAAGTTTCCAATTTATAATATAGGTTTATATTTTATAATAATACAACTATATAGTATATACTAAATGTTAATAATATAAGTTTTTATAATACCGTAAAACACACAGGTTTACAAAAATGCATATTTTTTAAAAAAATTAAAATTCAGACACAATGCTACTAACAGCACAGTTTCTAAATTTTAAAAAAATTATACGTCAAAACTTACAACTACTTAAATTTACCTCTACAACTACTTAGTCTTTTTTTTCTTTGTATTTTAAATTCACGTCTACGACTACTTTATTTGACACTAACAGACTAACAGTCTAATATTTTTTATTTTTATCTTTCCATGTAGAATGTCAGGCGGGGGAAAGCAAGGGTTGTATCCACTGTGGAAGTATGTTGATCGTGTCGCAGGGCCAAAGGGTTCAACGTGAATCAGCCGAGGTCAAATCCCTAGGGTAGGAGTTGAGCCTTGTACAAATGAGAAGGAACGGTATGATTATGTGAGGGAGCAAGAAAGGGCTAAGGGAAAAGTTGCTAATAGGAGCTCTCATGCATCAACAATAGAGCCTAATCAAAGTCAGAATAGAGATTCAGATGTAGATGTCTCATCTACAAATATAACAACTAAATATGATCGCAAGAGACCACACATTGGCAGCTCAAACCCCATTGGAAGATTATTTGATGTGCAAGGTCGAGATGTAGTTGATGCAGCAATTGCACGATTCTTTTATGCAAATGGAATAGCGTTTAATGTTGCTCGCTCACCTTTCTACATTGAGATAGTCCAAGCTATCTATAATGCACCAACAGGGTATAAATCAGTTGGGTATGAAAAGTTTCGCACTACTCTAATCAATAAAGAAAAAGCTCGATTAGATGAACAAACTGCACCAATAAAAAGAACGTGGGCTACAGAGGGTTGCAGTGTTGTGATGGATGGGTGGACAGATGCTAGAAATTGTCCGCTGCTGAATATCATGGTAACATGCAGCAAAGGGCCTTATTTTTTTAAGGCAATAGATTGTTTAGGGCAAAAGAAGAATGCAGAATTTCTACACACCCAGCTATGTGAGGGCACTGAGGAGGTGGGGGCTACACACACGGTCCAAGTTGTTATTGATGCTGCCCTTGTTTGTAAAGCAGCAAGCATGTTGGTGCAAAAAAAGTACAATCATATATTTTGGACACCGTGTTGTGTGCATTCGTTGAATAATGCACTCAAAGACATTGGCAAGCTCCAATGGATTACAAATCTCATAGAGAAGCGGAGGAAAATACAGATGTTCATATGCAACCATCACCACACACAAGCCATCTATCGTAAATTTGCCAAGGTGGAACTACTCAAACCTATTGATACACAGTTTGCTTCTTACTTCATTCTTCTTGACCACCTTTGGGAAGTCAAAGGAGCTTTGTGTTCCACAGTTGTTAGTGATGCATGGGTAGCATGGAGACAATCTACATTAGATACTATAGTTGAGGTGAGAGGTATGGTTCTTGATCATCATTTTTGGGCTGATGTAAAATTTGTTATGGACTTTAATAAGCCCATATGTGAGTTGATCACATTTGCAGATTCAGATAAGGCATGTTTGAGAGAAATCTATGAAGCAATGGATTCCATGTGTGGAAGAATTAAGACAATAACTGATGCAAAAGATCTCTATATCCTTTGATAGAGAAGTAACATGGAAGATGGAATAAGCTTAACACACCTCTTCATTGTGTTGCATATGCTCTTAATCCTAAATGGTATGATATAGAGGTGACTAGGAAGAGGGCTCCACATCAGGATAGAGAGGTAATGAAAGGATTTTGGGCTGCAATAAAAAAAGATTTATGTCCGAGGTGAGGATGCTTCAACTTTGAGGACTCAATGGAATAAGTTTTCACATGGACAGGGTGATTTTGGTTCCGTGGAAGCTTTATATGATGTGAAACTAAAGAAAGACCCTATAGAGTGGTGGTGGGACCTTGGAGGTGAAGCTCTTGAATTGCAATCATTTGCAATAAGATTGCTCTCACAAGTAGCTAGCTCTTCATCTTGTGAGAGAAATTGGAGTACTTACGGGTTCATTCATTCACTAAAGAGGAACCGGTTAAAGTCAAAGAAAGCAGAGAACTTGGTATACATTCATAGCTCACTTCATCTTTGCTCTCGTGTAGACCCTGGATACAATGAGGGTCCTTCATCAAAATGGTATCCAATTCCACCTGATCAAGAAGTTGTATTCTACCAACAGAGGAACCTGAGCTTGAGAGCGATGACTATTTGGACAGCATCATAGCTAAGGACCATGATATGGATGATCAAGGCATAGAAGACTAGATGATAGATTAAGAGCTTTTTGTTGCAGTTTTTAGTTTGCATGTCAGCTTGTTGTTTATCAAGCTTAATTCAATATGTAATCAGTTTGAAACTTTGATACAATACTGATTAACAATTTAACAGTAAACTACTAAACTTTTTCACTATTCAATTTAGAAGCTTATCATTTGCAACAAGTCATTATATGATTTATGATCTTCTTGTTCATGTTTAAAGTTTGCCTTCTCAGACTTTTACATTTTAAGCCTATTTATTTTGATTGTTTTCAATATTTTGAATATATTTTTGCCTGGCTATAATCTTATCTGTTTGCTCCAATTCTTAGTCATGCCCTATAATGTTCGAATTCTACAGGTTTGGTGAATTTATTTCTTCAAGTTCTTTGTTATGCATCTAAACATTTAGCATATATATCATTACAAATACAAACATATTACAAATCTGAAACTGAAAACAATACACTACATCTACAAACTTTATCACCGTTCTTGTTTTCAAAACTCAATGTCATGACTCATATTTTCAGATTTTCTATAAAATATCAAAATTATATTAAAAAAAAATTGACATACCCACGTACCCTTGTCCCCTATTTTGAAAAACAGTTGTACCCGTACCTGTACCTGTACCTGTACCTAAAGTACCCAAGTACCCTCGTCCCCGTGCAACCTTGACTAATAGCAATAATCATAGGATTTTAGAAGGAAACTTTCAAGATTCTTGTTTTGTACATATGCATCCAAAATTGTAACACAAGCAAAGCATGTCTTCAAAACCACTACAATAATAATGGAACTGAACTAAATTGAGTTTTGGATTAATTTTAGATTGGTTTCAAACAATTATAAAAATTCTCATGAAAACAGGAGGCAATATCTTCAATCCCACTACAGGAATCATATAGCTATTTCAACTCGATTTCAAATGAATTTTGACTAGCTTTTAGATTTTAAAAATAATAATAGAAGCAGGGCACAATCTTCAAATCCATTAAAAATGATGTTGCCAATTATAAGAGCGGGTGACTTCAAAGCTAGAGTATGCAAACAATAAGCACCCGGAAACTCCAATATGGAAACAAGAAACCCATCCCCTTACACCAATAGGCTTTGTCATCTGAGAAAGAGTGGTATCCTATGTTATAAAACTTGATAGTTTGATATTAAAACAATGGAGATGAAATCTCCTTAAATAGAAAAGTACAAGACGATGTTTCTAAACGAAACAATTGTTAAATGAATACAAGAATAGAAACTAACTAATAAAATTAAACTCTAACAATGACCATTAGAAACATTACATTATTATCTTAATACCCTCCCTTAATGATCATTGTACTAACTACCCTACAAAAGACAATTTGCAGGCCTTTTGATCACGGATGTATAGAAGGCTGCCCCCTTCTCATCAGAACACACTGCGACATGAGCCTACTACTGAGACACTCCCTAAATCTGCAAAACTTCTAAAAATGACCAAGATAATGACAAACCATCCAACCTGATGTTGGGAAACAAAGGCATCACTCCTTGGAGCCAAAGACACCGAGGTGAAACTGAAACCACGATTTTGAGAAAAAATCGACAAACCCTTGTGCAGACTGTTGCCATAGCAACTCTAGGTGCAATCCAAAACAACTGCAAGAAACTATGATTTTCGTGGAAAAAATCGACAAAACCCTCCAAAGATTTTTTTTTAGAAAAAAATCGAAAAAACCCTGAGACCAGCAATAGTAGTCATGATTTTTTTCAAAAAAATAAAAAAACCAAGGAACAAATTTTGACAAATAAATCGAAAAAACTAAACACGATTTTTTAGGAGAAATCGATCAAAACCAAACACAGATCAAAATACAAAACTTCACTTTTGAGGAAAAACGGTAAAACCCTTTTACAAAATTATTTTTGAGGCAAAAAAATCGCACAAAACCCACGACAATTTTTTATGGACAAAAATTATTAAACCCTCCAAGAATTTTTAAGGAAAAAATTATGAAAACCCACAATATAATTTTTGAGGACAAAATTATTAAAACCCACCCACTATTTTTTTTAGGACAAAAATTAGAAAACCCATGACCATGATTTTTTGTGGAAAAAAATTCAAAAAACCCACCACCATGATTTTTTGTTGAAAAAAATCAGAAAACCCACCACCATGATTTTTTGTCGAAAAAATCAAAAAACCCACCACCTTGATTTTTAGGACAAAATCATGCAAAATGCTCACATTGCAAAAAACAAGTTGCAGCTGCAGCAAACAAAACAACCCATCACAAAAACCTTCACAACGCAAAACACCAGGCTTCGTGTGGTAAAATACCCCAGAAAATGTCCAAACTTCATCACGTGGTAAAACAAGAAAACACTTCATTCGGAAAACAGCACATACAAGCAACATGCAATTCACAAAAGCAACATGCAACTACATGCAACCCACATAACTCTGGGCCTTTCGTGAGGGAATTAGACCGAGACCCGCTTTGATACCATGTTATAAAACTTGAAAGTTTGACATTAAAACAATGAAGATGAGCTCTCCTTAAATAGAAAAGTACGAGATGATGTTTCTAAACGAAACAATTGTTAATTGAATACGAAAATAGAAACTAACTAATAAAACTAAACTCTAAAGATGACCATTAGAAACATTACATTATTATCTTAATATCTTGTACGTGTACAGTTAAAAAATAGAATAGTTTCAAATCTGTGATAGGTATTTGATCAACCATAGAAATGATCTTCACCATTAACATCATATTTACAGCAGGTACAACTAACAGCTGAATCAACAGCTTGAACCTGACACATTTTCACCATATTTTTTGACAATGCATACATTTCATTGCTTGATCTCAGATTTTGTGGTGTTATTGCTTTCAATCCCAATTTTAGGCTCAGAAACATGGCTAGCAATGAGGCAGGGGACTAACTGAAAAATATTTCTACAATGCCTTGTCATGATAACTGGAGTTCACATAATGCCACCTTCTCTAGCAAAATTCATAAAGGAACAAATAGAAGCAGCCAAATCGTAGACATAGATTGTGAATGGTGCATCAGTTGAGCAAACAGAAATCATAGAAAAACAAATCAGGAAACAATTAGGACAAGAAAAAGACAAGCAAGACAAGGCTGCAAATTTCATAATCAAGGGTTTGAAGGACTTCGGTGAGAAAGAAAGGACTGAGATTTTAGTAAGGGATTTTCTTAAGGATAAGTTGAAGTGGTCAAGCAATATTCAACAAGCAAGTAGGATTGGAAAGAAAACAATTGACACATAAATAGACATGTGAGGGATACCTTAAGATGTGTGGAAGACAAGAATGCAGTCATAAAGAAGAAGGGTATGCTTAGAGGCACTCAATTCTACTTTGAAGAAGACTTGACGTTTACACAACAAGAAGAGTGAAGGAAAGAATGGGAGAAAGTAAAAATAGCAAGAGAAGAAAGAAAATGGGCTCGGCGGAAAAATGCTAAAGGCCAAATCAACGATAGACCTTCACACAAGAAATAGGGAAATACGGCCCCACAGGATTACCTCCATATTGTCAATTAGGATTGTAGAGGATTCCCGTGGAGGAGAGGACCGGTGTTGGGGCCCATAGCAGAAGAGAAAGACATCATTATTCTAATAGAAACACATGAGCATGATGGTTGCAAAGTTCTGGATTTTGAAGGCTACAATTAAATCTCAGTTTGGAATGAAGGGTCTGAAACAAGTAACAGTCATGGAGGGATTGTAATCTTAATCAAAGATATGTGGGGAGGCATTCTAAAAGTTGAAAAAGAGGATCCAAATAAATAATTTGTATGATTGAAAATAGCAGATAATGTCACAGTTTGGTTGGTTGCATGTTACTTTGCCCCAAAGAACTCAAAGTTCTACAAAAAGAGGAATCTTGACAATGAAGACCCATATGCAGCATTAAAAAAAGACATCTATTTTTAGCACTTCAGGAGAGAGTTTTCGTGGGTGATTTTAATGCAAGGACAGCAAACAATCATGCTATACGGTTGGACAACGAGAGAGGAGGAGATGACAATCCGTTATGTCTAGAGGAAAATAGGGATCATGTTTGGGAAAGGACTTCTCAAGACGGGCAGGGAAATGAGTCTCATTTTGGAGCAGAGCTTCTAGGTGTTTGTAGCTTGTATGAATTGGTTATTTGTAATGGCATGAAAAGTTAGTCACCATCTGGAGGTATTACTTGTAAAACATGCAATAGGCAGAGAGTAGTGGATTATGTTTTGTGCTCTTAAGATTCCATTTCTAGAGTGCTGGATTTGAATATTGAGACCTGTCCCCTCAAGTTGAAATCTGATCACATGCCACTCTTTGTTAAATTTGGAGTCCACAATCACAATCCTCAAAAAAGAGAGAACAAAATTTCGCTTAAGAAAGAGCACTCACAAGGAAAAACCATCGTGAATCAAGAAAACCAAGAGTTATTTGTTGCTGCCTTGAATCAGCACCTTCAAATAGCAAAGGATGACCTTTCATGCAAAGACGACAAAGAAAATACAGACTACATTTGCAGCAGCCTGCTGGTTCCTTTAATGCACAAAGCTCTTAAATTTTGCAAAAGGTCTCGACCTAAGAAGGGAGTTAACAACACTTTTTCATCTAACCCATGGTATGATGAAGATTGCAAAGCTGCAAAAATAACAGTTAAAGAGAACAAATTAGACAAGGAAAGTAAAAGAATCTATGAGAAGTTGATAAAATCTAAAAAGGAAAGCTATGTCATTTCAAGGAGAAATGAATTAATCTCCTTGGGTAAACACAATCCCAAAGGATTTAGGAGAGAACTTCAGCAAAGGAAAAAACAGATAGAAAACAATATTATGAATGTTCAGTGGATAGACTATGCAAAGCTTCTCTATGAGCGAATACAATATAAATGTAATCCTCCCTCGATTAACACTGTTGGAAGTTAGTGTTCACATCTAGGAGTTAGGAATATTAGAATGCATATTTTGGTTTTTATAATATTAAGTTGTTATTAAACAATTTAATATTATTAATAGTTACAAGGTTTGTTTAATAGGTTATTTTATTAGAGGTCATACGTTGAGTTGTTAAAACAACTCAACCTATTTGGGAATGTTGTTTCCTAAAAAAAAGGATTGAAGAATCCCATAAATATGTATTGAATGAAAATCATAATCAGAGAAGCACGTATTATTTTGTTATGTTTAATTATTGTTGCATCTCTTATCATGGCCTAAAATCTCTGATAAACACTTCAACCGAACTCATTATGGTGGAAGATGTCAAACAAGGTATAAAGAGTTTAGCAAGTAATAAAGCACAAGAAATTGATGGATTACAAGTTGAAATCTTAAAGTGGGGAATGGAGCTGCTTGCCCCTCACATTCAAAAGATTTTCAATAGTGTCACTCAAAGCGGTTTTTCGGTCTACTGGACTACCAGCATGGTTATCCCTCTCCACAAGAGTAGAAATCTTAATAACCCTTCCAATTACCATACTGTCATGGTCAATCCACTCCTTGATAAGCTATTTGGGAGCATGATAGAGCACAGAATCAGCAGTTGGGCAGAAAAAGAAGAAAAAAGAGCAATAGGATGAGCTGAGTTTAGACCGAGACACTCTACCATCGACCATTGCATCACTCTTAGGCACCTTATTGAAAAAGTTTGGGACCTCCAAGGTAGAGAAGCCTTATGTTGTTTCGAGGATTTCAAAAAAGCTTTCAACACTGTGCCTAGAGACAAACTTTGGAAAAGAATGGAGGAACTCAAGATTCCAAATGAGCTTAGAGCAGCAGTACATAGACTTTATGAAAAAGTTTGGGACCTCCAAGGTAGAGAAGCCTTATGTTGTTTCGCGGATTTCAAAAAAGCTTTCAACACTGTGCCTAGAGACAAACTTTAGAAAAGAATGGAGGAACTCAAGATTCCAAATGAGCTTAGAGCAGCAGTACATAGACTTTATGAACAAGTTAGAGCTAGAATCAAAACTAAAGAAGGTATGTCAGAATGCTTTGGAAATGATATTGGGATAAAACAGGGAGGCCCACTCTATTTGGCTTGTATATTGATAAACTTGAATATTGGTTAAACAAAACTATTGGGGAGGGTGTCCAACTTGCTAGTTATGTGGTGAAGCTGCTTCTTTATGTGGACGATCTCATTCTAATTGCACAAACTACCCAGGGTTTGAGAGAACCCTTAAAAGCTCTAGAGAGCTTTTGTTAGGAGGTTGGGATGTAAGTGAACACTAGAAAAACGAAGATCATAATTGTCTCTTTAAAGAGGAAGAAACAACAAGCTAATTTCATCTTTGAAGGAAGTCTGTTAGAGATTGTGTAGGAATACAAATACTTAGGAATTGATTTCCACAATAGGCTCAGTTGAGAGAGTTGTAGAACTAAGTGGATACAAGGAGGTTGGAGAGCTTCTTTCCTACTCCAAAACAGGAATAGACAAGTAGAGCTATGGAATCGGAAAACCCAGAAAACTCTTTTTGGCCTGTTGGTAACACCGATTGTGCTCTATGGTTGTGAGGTTTGGGGGAGCAGCCTTTCAAATCACAAATGGAAACAAATAGAAAGAATTCAAAAGTATCTTATCACGAGTAACCTCAAAGTCCAATCAATAGTTCCATATGAGATTCTCTTGGCGGAAGCGGGTATGTTTCTGATGGAGGCATCAGCAGTAAACTGCTTGTTAAGCTATCTAAATAAAGTTGAAAATATGGATAATCACCGTTGGCCCAAACTGGTTGTGGAGGAGAAGCTACTCTGTAGAAAGAAAATGTGGATGAAACAAAACAAGGATTGGTTGAGCAAATGAGATATTGACGTAAAAATGTCCCAACGATAATGAAGAGATAAAAAGATTTGTGCTAGAAAAATTCAGGGCTGCCATGTGGACACCACAAATGGGGCGGAAAAAAGCTCATTATGTGAAATAGTTCAATCACACTTGGACCATAACGAAAAAGATTACTTGCGGGGTGGCAATCAAAGGTAAGGCTAGATTGATAGTAGCGCAACTAAGAACCGAGTCTCATCATCTAAGGTGGGAGACAGGTAGATGGATGGTTCCCAAGGAAGTTTGGCAAGAAAGATTGTGTACTTTTTGCAGCAAAGGAGTAGTGGAAACTAAATGGCACTTTATCTTTGAATGTGCTTCTTACCAAGATATCTGTGGTCAATATGAGAACATCTTGAAGGAAGGTTGTCTAAACCATAGAAGCAAAAACCTACAAAAAATCCCGATTAATCCTGAATCCTCGAGCATTAATCCTGAATCCTCAGGCCAACCGATTTATTCCCTGAAAAAATCCCAATTCATGAAAAAATCATTGACCCAATTTTCAATGACCTTTTTGCATTCAAAGGGCATTAAAATCATATTAAATCCCTAAAAATGGCCAAAAAAAACATAAAAAATCATTGCAAAAACCTACGAAAACTCACAAAATTCACGAATCACTCAGAAATAGGGTTGATTCCAAGATGGGGGCAAAGACAATGTGGAATTGGCGTGGAAACAATTTGTTATTTTGCCCCTTTGGTTTTCTTTCCGACCTCTAGAAAACCCTAAACGGAGGAACGAGAGGAGCACTGGCGATCATCAATCGAATTTGAAAGGGCCTCAATCATCCTAAATTGTGGGGGGCATGTGAGATAGTGTCGAGGCAGCTAATGAATTTGCTCTAATTCACAATTTCAATATGACCTGAACTCTCTGCGCACCTCACCCCAGGGATTTTGATGCGATCAAATATATAATTAATATTACACATTAATTTTAAAATTATAACAATTATGCACTATTATCGATGGCCCTTTAATGGGGAAGCAATGAACCCCTATAGTTTATAATTAATATTATAAAGTAGTTACAAAATTTAAATTATTATTGACTATTAATATATATTAATAGTTATATAACAAATTAAAAATAATGTAAAATTTATAATGTATATATTAAGATATATATTTAATATATTCAAATTTTAATATACATGATTTTTAAATTATAATTAATATATTAAATTTCATCATTAACATTGGTCTCCACCTAAAATAGTAATTGCCAAAACCAGTAGCTAGATCGTTGTCTAATAAATTTTGATCTCATTTACTTCATAGACTTGGCTAACATTTGATCTCAGACTTAGACGACTATTTGTTGACTGCCCTCCTTAAAAGTTTGATAGGTTTTGATCTCAGTTACTTCATTGACTTAGCTAATATTTGATCTTAAACTTAGACATCTATTTGGTGATTGCCCTCTTAAAAAGTTAACTGACTATTTGCCTATGTAATCATCAATATGAATATAAACCGAAAAAATCCATTTACTGCAATTCATTTTGATCTCAGGTACTTCATAGTCTTGGCTAATATTTCATCTCACACTTAGGCAACCACTTGTGAGCGTAATTGGAGTATTTTTGAACACATACTTTCCAAGAAACACAACCATCTAACACAAAAACAGATGAATGACTTGGTGTTTGTTCACCACAACCTCCGCTTAAAGCTAAAGAAAGCTCAAGATAGGAGTTTTAATATCTTGCACTCAATTGAAGTATTCATTGTGATTTTCACTTGTAGGCAAAGGCTAATTTCTAAGTGGACAAAAACAAGAACTATTGAGGAAGACTACCCAATTGACCTTGACGAGATTGATCCAGATTCTGAGTGGATTGTTGTGCCTGCTGATGATTAAGTTGATGATTTGGAAGTCATGGAAGAAGCCTACCTTCTGACTCATATTGTTGCAGGAATTAGGGCAGGCACTTTCCGATGAGAAGCATCATCAGGACCTCGTGCCCCCTAGCATGTCATTGGCTACATTTGAATTTTTGGAACTTTGTACTTTGTTCATAGGTTGAATTTGTACAAAGTCACAAACTATGTTGTAATTGACATTTTGACATCCGTCTATATCTATGATATTGTGGTATGTTTTGTGCAATGCAATCAGCAATATGAATATAAACAATGAAAATCTATTTTCTACAATTAATGGGTTGAACTCTATGTTTTATTTGCTCTCAATATATCTATGTTGGGGAAATGCCATTTAATATATAAAAAAGTAGTTTTTGATTGTCTTTCTTCAATTTTTTAAGGCTTTTTGTAAATCTGATTTTTCCCCCATTTTTTTCAAAAAATCCTACTCCTCTAGTTTGCCGATTCATTCCCCAAACAATTGCTTCTATGGTCTAAACCAACTTTCCAAAGAAGCAAAGATTCACAAAACTGCCAGTTTCCTGATAAAGATCCACAACCAAAGAGCTGACATTGTGAAGAACATGAAGATGATTAACGATTGGATTCTTGGTCCCTTAGACCCTTGGTCTTGTGGACGTCAATAAAATTCCTTCATTCATTCATTCTCTTACAAACACGAACATTAGATTTGAAAGTCATTCCAAGTTCCAAGTCCTGCCTTCTTAACACATTTTTTTTTTAAAAATCGGGGACGGCCATTGAGGGACAAATAAGAGCAACAGCAAACTATCTCGAGAACATCCTGCCATCCCCACTTCACTGGAACAGCAGAAAAAAACCAGGAAATGCATCCTCAGGGAACGTAGAGTTTTTCTCTTCTTGTTTTGCATTTTTCTACATTTTGTGAAAATCCAATTTTTCCCTGACTAAATCCCAACATTTTTATCTTTTGGTTTGCAAATCTTTTACCCTAAAGATTTTTGCTGCTATCAAAAGGCTACTAGGTAAACAAAGAGGGCAGCAATTCAGACAGCATTTCTTCAAAGTTAACAGGAATCGTACAGCAATAAAATCTTGCCTGTGTACTCGCTAATATTAATCGGATATTTAAAAAAACTGTATTGACAAATGTTGTAACTCATTAGATAAGTGAGGTGTGATGCAGTTAATCGTTAACTGGGATTTAGATGAATAAAGACTGGGTATCTGTTAAAAATTAATTACTATAATGCAAACGGACAATATCTTGAAAAGCCCTTGTAAGACTTATGCAGCCACCATTATATCAACTTATGCTAAGATGTAGATAAAACTTTAATAGGGCATTAAATCCACATATTAATGTACTGTTTACAGGCAAATCTCCGAACCCCATACAGAAACGGCGCGACCTATGTTTAACCAATTTAATAAATGCATGGCAAAATTCCAAACACATACACAGAAAAGACGCATCCCATCTTTAACTAAATTTTCGAGATATATTTAACTGGGTATTAGATAAACACAAATTTTATAATGAAAACGGCCCGTATCCTTAAACCTATTTCGGGCATAATCATAATTAAGTGGCTTCAATACGACACAATAAAATTCACTCCAAAAAAGCAAAAAATGATTTAAAATGTCGGCTTACAGGGGGGAAATCCAATGGATTACGCCTTGTTATTCTATCTACATCAGGTGCCATTCGAACAGCAAATCTTTTTCTGAGTTTTAGCCCTCTCGTTATCTGTAAATGAGGCGCGCCTCTGATTGAAGGTAATCTGCTGAAAGAAGTAGACAGGGGTGTCGAACGAGGAGTGTTAGCTTTAGAACAACAATTCTGAGCATTACAAGGCCTTTGAAGGAGGAAAGAGGGCGAATTGAGCAGGCATAGAGATGCGGCCATGGCTCAAACCGATAGCTCCGAAAGGACCTAACTTTGTGTAATCCTATATATTTATTCGGTATCATTACTTACCTAATCTCTTTTTTTTTTTCGCTTGGCTTCTATATTTTCCCTGGATACTATCAAGACTCGCATTAATCGGTGAACATTGGCGGCGCTTCAGTCCGTTTGGAAAGGTCATTTTATCCGATAAAAGTTATAAAACAAAGCCTCAAATTATTTAGGCCAATTGGAGAACTAGCAATTGCACTTTGGTGTGTAATCGATAAGTTGAATTTAGAGAAATTTTGGTCTATTTGTAGTCATATTTTAATTGAAGGGTAATAAAATGTTTGTAGGTGTGGTTTATACGAATTGAGAAATTTTCATAAGATAAATTTAGGTAGATGATCTACTTTTTTTTATTTAAGATATAAGAATAATGGTAAAAATAATATTTGATAAGGGAAAGGGTCTAGTATTTGATCTTATTTTAATGGTTGTGATAGCAATTATTGATTTGATAACTACATTTGTTAATTTACTGTTCAATTTTTTGACAACATTGCACTAATAGTTATGACTCTAAAGTTGTTATTGTTGATGATGACTATACATAATTGAATGAAATGTATCCCTTATTTCTAAAAAGCAACCAATCATGTGATGTCACGTTAGTTGCACAAGTATGGGTCTCCCTTTTGTACAACCATTGGTCTCACTTTTTGGGGGTGTTGTTTTAGCCACCTTGACAAAAAGCATGCTAATGTGGCATCATATTTGATGATGTGACCCTGAAACCTTCGTTATAAGCAAGGGGCTTGCTAAGTAAGTTGTCATAAAAAATTGGGAGTGATTTGAAATTTCCATATAAGATTTATAGAAGCGTGAAGTTAGGTTGCTCAACTACTGGGTCCTCTTCCTATTAGAAATTGTTATATTTTTTTAATAAATTCAACAAGTTTAATAATTTGTCATATGGAGGCCATTTATTTATTGTAACTTCAAGTCATTGGAATCAAGGTTGGGAAGATTTATATGTAGGAATTTGTAGTATATGTGTACCAAAAATTTGTATAATATCAAATAGTGTTCCTAACACGTGTCTACAATACATTATTATTTGGCGATTTTGATTACATGTGAAATAAATTGCTAGATTAGAGGCAATTCGCTAGAAAGACATTATTTTGAACACTCCATACACTGTTACAATATACCATAATTTTGTCAAATAAAGTTCTATAAAACAATTCCATATAATTACAAACACTTAGAATTGAGCACATGGTTTACATTGTTTTTGCCTAAATATTAGTCTATTTTTATGTAATCCATTAATTGTGTAAATGATCTATATTTACAAAATGCAAATGAAGTAAAGTAAAGAGAAACAAAGTTTTTTAAGAAAAGGCAACATCAATTTGTTTAATAACTTTTTTACATCTAATTGAATATATGTATTGTTTTTAACATCTTGAATGAGGAATGAACTTACATAAAATTTATATATTGAAGATATAAAGTATTTAAAATTTGTATTATTCAATTGAAAATGAAAAATAGGTAATGTAGATGTTACTCACATAATATTATAGCTATTGATGACAGTTTATTGAAATCAGAAGAATGGAAGATAATGACTAAAATAAATTGTGTAAAGCAAAAAAAAAAAAACTAAAATATTTTTGTTCTTTTTTATGCATATGTGAAATTTGCAAACTGCGGAATTTTGCAAGAAAGCAACAATAAAATACTATAGTGTAGTTGAGGAAATAAAAAATTGTACTAACATAGGTTGTTAAATGTCTAGTTGTTTGTCCTTATTGATTGAATGCTTGTTGCATTGAATAATAATATAAATGAACATAAGGGCATAGTAGTAGTACTGAATAACTAAGTAAGGGAAGAAACCTAATTTTTTTGTAACTAAATTTCATTGTTTGAGGGGTTTGTATTCGATAATGATGTCAAGTGTGCTTCTCCTTCTTTTTGTCAAGCAACAAATGGACTTTGTTGAATGTGTGCATATGTAATGCCCATATTAACAAGAGAAATAAGGTTGTACATTTCAGACATTTTTGCCCTAATATATCTAATGTACTCAATTTATACCCCAGAGGACAATAATCAAAGAAATAAGCATTTGTGGTAGTGACTTCAAAGAATAATAATCCACATCATAAACAAAAGAAACATTCATTCATCAACAAAAAAATATGTATAAAAACTTCCTCTCCTTCTATTATATTGAAAAATTATATCAAAATATAAGTATTAGTCTATGTTTCCATACATATATCTCTCATCTTTGTGTATTGATATCTTTTGGATCCAATTTACAATTATTAATGTATGATGTCCCATGAAGGGGCATGACTACTAAGGATGACTAGTGATCATTTATAGTTGCCTATAGTCGACCCCACTTTTGTTCTTTATCCTGCTAACATCGTCTTCCCTTTTAAAAACATATGCTTAGTTGGAGATGATGTCTTGATAAGTCACATTGAGTTGGTTGAATGATTTCTCCTAATGTATTTTTGCTTGTTGTAGTGAGGTGAGTTATCCTTGAATCTAGACCAGTGTAGTTTCTGCTTTTTTCAATCTACCAAGGATCTAAATTTTCTTGGCTATCTCATTTGTTTCTCTCATGATTCTTGATAGGTGGGTCATATGACTATTGACAGTCTCCCTCATCTGCTTAATGTTTTCTTTGATTTTCTCCCTTTAGATGTGGAGTTGTTGTAGTTGGTTGTGAAGAGTGTCTACTTGTGCCCTTAATATGTCATCCATATCTTGGAGATGATTATATGTTTGTACAACTTATGTTATTTGATCCTCTAGCTTTAGCATATGCTTCATTTGGCTCTTGCTTGTGATAGACTACTGTAAACAAAATTGGTAGATGACTCTTGCCTCTAAGATACTATCACTTAAGCTTTTGATCTACTCCCATAATTTTATATGTATGGCAGTACACTTGTTCACATATTCATTTGTCCTCTTCTATGGACCTCTTTTCTTATGTTGTCCTTAGTGGAGGTAAAATTTCCTTGCAAACTATCTACCAACTGTGTGAGTTTTTGTGGCATGGGAAGTAAAGTATGTTGGGGTAGGTGTTGAATGGCTTATGTAGTGTAGCTACTACATCCTCCAACTACTCTACACTACTGATGTGTTTTCTCAGTAGTTCTTCCCTTTTGGTAGCAAGTAAGATACCCGTTAATTATATTTTTTATAGGGATGAAATCCTCAATAGATCTACTTTTTGTCCAACCATTGGTAGTTGTAGCAATTTAGGGGAGGGTATTGCTTGTAATTTTTATTGTTGTGCCAAGCAATTTCTAATTGCAATGACTATGGAAGTTGAAGTAGAGATGGAGACAGTATTTTCTGGTGTTAGTGTCTTTTCCCTTGTCTTCTTCCTCCCCTAGGATTTTTTCTGGTGGCGATGGCCCTTCTATCTCTTCCTCAATGCTTTTTAACATCTCTTCACAGAAATTTTGAGTCACCTCTTATGTTTCCTTCCAAATCTTATCTTCATTTTTCAGATCCTCCTCCATAAGTTTATCAACTCTATGCTTTTTGCAATGTTCTTTTACTTGTGCACGTGCTAACTCTTACTTTTTATCTTCAATGATATTAAGGTTGGCTTCAAACATTGTAACTATTTCTTTCAGAAACTCCTTCATTGCATCATCCAGTGGTTTATTTAACTAATTAACATATTTCATTAGACGCTGGATTTTTATCCTCACATTCATAGCTACATACATTTTAAGCAGCTGTGATAGCATCATATTGCCTACGCATTGTATGTCACTACAATATCTATAGGCTCTTGTGGAGGCTCTAGGGCCTCTTACATTTTTTGTTAAATTGTCTATATGGTTTATCATTTTATCTTCCTCCCTTGTAGAAGTTATTCAAACTCTTCTCCTTCTATAACTTCTTGTACCTCAATTTCTTCTACTTCTTTTGAATCTTCTTTAGTTGTTTTTGGTGATCTTTTGGCTCTTTGTCTTTGTCTTTCTCCTCGAGATCGCTTATGTGGAGTAACTTATATTATTCTCCCTTTTTGCAGTGTAGATATTGTCTTTGTAGAGGTGATGAAGCCTTCTGATCTCCCCAGTGATGCAATATGGACCCTCCTTGATCTCCTTACAAAGGTAAGCATAGCTTATTTTATTGTCGTAAAGAATTGAGAAAACCCGCCTTTTGGTATCCCCTATTGCAGATAGAGTTTATCTTTGTTCTTTTGAAAAAAGTAATGTGACTCCTTGTTTTTGTAGGATTTGAGAGATACAAATCCACAGAACGCCAAGAAACATGCATGCAAAATAACCTGTCACTAGAAGAAGCAAGAAGAAGGAGAGAGAAGAACTCAGAAGTTGCTCAAGAAATGAGAGCGAAATTATAATCTAAATTAATGAAAAAAGAATTACAAGTTTCAACCTATAAAGGTGAACAAAACCCTAAAGTCTAAAAAAGGTAGGTTGCACATTAATAATTAATAAAAGAATTAATTATTAATGCACCTAAGAGAAAGCTTAAGCACTAAAGAGTAATAACTTAATTAATTAAATCAACATGATTTAATTAATAAGCAAACTAATGAT
>MU223225.1:9594236-9609182 GCA_018584345.1 Thuja plicata
TTGGTTCAAGCATTCAAGATTCATCATTCAAACCCTAGATCTAGCCATCATGATGGTGTGATCTTCCTTCAAGATCCTTTGTGCATCCTCAAAAATATTTCAAGGTGGATTCCAAGCATACAATCATAGAGGTTTATGGTTTCTAAAGTCCATGCTTTCATATTTACATACTTTCTACATTTGAATTACAATTGCATATCTATTCCATATCATAGCTTCACTATTAGATTCAATTCTACTACTTGTTAGCTTTGCATACTTTATTGATTTCAAGGTTAATTCCTAAATCAAGGTTTGACTAAGGCAAACCCCTCCCCAAAAACAAACAAACATTTTTATTGCAGGTATAGGTTCGGGACTATAAATCTGAGGCTAGATCTGGATACCCTTTTCGGATATCTTTCGGACTGCGTGAACAGGGACACTTTCGGAGTTGAGCAGATTGAGTTGGAAAAAGTGGTATAGGGTTGACCTTTTTCATAAGATGACATCGGAATGGAAAAATATTTCTGGGTTTTGTCCATCTCTCTATTCTGGTTTGGTATCAACTATTGGCATCTCTAGAAACAGTCTACAAATCTTAGAAAACAACAATCTTTGATCTACAATTTTGTAAGGTTGGTACTTTCTCCTATTCTTTTCAATTACTGTCATTAATCATATTAATCAATCAATTTACAGAATTTAAGATCCCCTTTCTTGGTCTCTTTCCAAATATTGGATTCATTTGTGTATTAACCCTTTGGGGTTGATCAAAATTGGATCTCCTATATGTGTATTTGAGGGTGAAAGAAAGGAGCATCTTATCTTCCCTTAATCACAATCAAAATTGCAACATACAATCAACACAAATAAAAATTAACAATTCAAATCCTCCTAAACCACAATTTTCTCCTTTCCATTTTGGTAACATAACAACATATCATACATATCATCCATAAATCATCTAATTTTTTATGCTACACTTTCAATGCCACAAAGGCAGTTGATTGTTACTAATTTTGTTATCCCACTTATTTGGGCTAGTTCACATCCCCAAGTTCCCTTTCCACATCATCCAATCCATATTCAAATTCAAACTTTCAGCCAAGTTTTCCTACTCTGAAGCATCAATTTTAAATCCCCAATAGAACCATACCCAACACATGGTTGTGCATAGTAGAATCAAAGTGGACCAAAAAAATGTGTTACTTATCATCAATATTGGTGTTTGAGCTCTCTACCCTTAGGAGATTTTACATATTAACTAGGAGGGAATCCTTCTTTCTCCAACATCTCAACTCCTCCAGACTATAGCCAAGTGCAAACATAGCATTAGCTATCACATTACCTTCCTTGAAGACATGATTGATATCAAAGAGCTCTATACCTAAGAGGAGTTTTTGGATATCCCCTATATTTCCAACAATCAACCAATTGACATGAGATAGACCTTTAACAACATAAATAATAAGCTTAGAATCCTCCTCTATAGATAACACTCTAACTTTAATTGAGAGAGAAATCCTAAGACCCCAAAAGAGGGCCATTCCTTCAGCTTGGTTGTTAGTATTATTTTGTAGATTACTATAGTAGGTTGTCACCATCTCTTTAGAATATGTTTTGATCACTCTCCCTACAACAACACTACCCTAAGCTTGTCTTGCAACCCCATTAAAATTAATTTTAAACCACCATAGTCTAGGAGGAGAGCATTTGGTGTTCCTCCTTCTCATCCTCTTTTTATAAAATTTTGCATAGTATTCAAGAAGGCCCCAATTCTCAGTAATTCTATTGCCAAGTTGGGATAGAGGGAAATAAGGGAAACACGAAGTGGTAACTACCAGTTTTTCCATGAGAAATTTATAAAAGAACTGAAGGACTTAATCAATTGAATTCTTGGCACCATGGAAGATCCTATGATTTATTTCCTTCCATATGCTCTGGCCTAAATGAAGGGGAATCTATATCCATATTTTTCTGATAAGGGGGTTATAAGAGCTACCTCTCTAGTTAAAAGAAAGTTGTTGAACCTCATCATGCATAACCCAATCCATTTGGAACTTATGCAACACCATATTCCATAGAGCTTGCATATAGGTACAGTGAATTAGAAGGCTAGATACATTCTCCTCTTCATGCTTATAGAGAACACAATGACAAGGTAACTGAAAACCACAGTTAATCAGGTTATCTTGTGTAATAATTTTATTGTGCATAATCACCCACCAGAAACAATTAATTTTAGTAATAAGTTAGGGATCCCAAAAAAATTCTAAAGATCATTAATTTTTCTTTCCTTCATAAGTAAGTGATAAACAGTTCTCACAGTGAATTATCCTCTAAGATTCATACTCTAGAAGAATTTATCTACTCTTTGGAACAAGGAAATTCTTACATGTTGTAACAACTCCTACAATTTCCTTGAGGCACATAATAGTTGTTGTGGGTCAAGAAAACAAAGTGAAATAATCTTCCAAGATTAGACTACGATAGGTTTTCCACCACTTGATCTCAAAAAACATGCTTATGAGTCCCACAAAGAACCCATAGGTCCACTCCAATGGTTTTGAAAGGTTTCTAGATCTGTGGTTGGCCTACATAATCAGAGCCCCAAAATGTGTATAAAAAGAGATCTGTTCCTCTCATATTGACATTCATTATTGTGAAATCCATAATCCCTCCATTATTGCAATCACACATACAAGCAAGCTATTGTGCATTCAAGAGATTCGAGTACAAGTGGACATCCATTAGTGAAGGCATCCATTATCAAGCATTCAAGCCCATAAAGCATTCAAGTGCAAGGAAGTCATCAAGAGTCTTTAGGAATTAAAGCCATCATGCATTCGAGTCATTTGCTTCAATAGATCTATCTTATTTCCCCTATTAGAGGTAAATAAAAGGATTTTTACATCAAGGAAGGAGATCTACATTCATCCATCCAATCTTCTTCTTTTCTTTCTTCCTCAATTCCAAATTGTGGCAAACTACAACATCCATCATTCAAGGGTTTGGTTTCATGATTTTTTTTGGAAATAATGGGAAGTATGTACTGAGAGGGGAGGGGTGAATCAGTACCTCTAAAACTTTTATCTCTTTAACCTTAATCCATTTATTAATCCATTATATTACCAACCATCTATTCTATACTATCTTTGTGTAAATTATATCAACTCATAGCTTAATAAACATGTAAACATTCATAGAAGTATTCATGAAATGTAATAACACATAACACAAGATATGGTAACGAAGAAAACCCATGTTAGAAGGTATAAACTGCGGTGGGGATGACACCCACAAAAACTTCACTATCTGCAGATTGGAAGGGGTCAGTTAAGGCTTACAATTTTGATCACTTCTGATGATCTACCTTTTTAGGAGTATTATGTGGAGACTAGTTAAGGTCTACTTTATTAAGAGATTTAGTAACATTGTTTAGTGTGCACTCGGTTAAGAGATTTACAAAGGATTGTTAAATCCACCTTTCTTGAAAGGATTTCTTCTATTTGCTACACTTGTTAGAATGTAGACATAAATAATCAATGACCTGAGTGTATGCAATATTCAATTGCTGATTATATATCCTTTAAAATCACATGTACAAAGTATCACCTAATGTGATTGATTAATACCTTTGTTGCTCGGTAGCCTTGATTCTTGGTTCTTGATAACCAAATTCGTCTTTCATTGTTCTTGCTTAAAACTCTCAATCTGATCCATAGATGTGCTCCTTGGCTAATATCATCCTCACATCCATCTTGAAATTAATGATTACACATATATTTATACAATAGATTGACCTAATTCAATTTCATGTATTACAAAGATAACTCTATGATTGAAGGTTTACAACTTGACCTTGATCTCCTAGTTTGCATGTTTTAATCAGTTAGACTGATTAAAATGATTACAATTATCTTTCTTGTCCCTCAATAAATGGTTTTAAATCAAATCAAAACTCTAAATATAAAACATAACTATTTTATCTGACGTGGAAGTCAGATTCACTTTTCTCGGGATATAACTGACTTTCAGTGTCTGATTCTTGGGTTGCTCTGAAAGTCTTTCGGCATTCTTTTTGTGAACTATCTATCAGGTTCCCTTGCTCTGTTAGGTTCCTCTCTTTTCTACTTTGTCGGTTTATAGTGTAACCTGCTTTTCGGGTTCCTCTGTATCATTTTTGGGTTGCACTTTCGGTTTACACTACAAAACTTGTGTCATCAGGTTTCTCTATACTTAGCACTTTCTGTCTGAACTGAAATCTCTCTCTTAGTGTAAGGGTAACCGATGGTTCAAAGAACTATTTCTCTTTGCATACTAATGGTAAAACTTATGTCATCAATCTCCCCCTTTGACATTAGTATCAAAAACTGATATGTGTAAAATACTAAACTGTGTAGTATGTACACCATGTGTTTACTTTGTCATTTATGACTCCCCCTATGTATATGTTGGTATAGTATATGTATGTACATGTACACTTGCCTATATAATATATTCCCTTTTCAACTTATCTTCATACCATTCTCCCTTTTGTATTATACATCATTTTCCCCTTTTTTTTATATGTATTGTACATATCATTTTCCCCCTTTTTTATAGTAAGGGAAAAGGTGTATACTTACAACTTAAAAATAACATGGGAATGATAATTCTTCATATTCTCCATCATCTTTTCACATTTCTCCTTTAGGTTCTCAAGAACCATTTTATCTAGTGTAATTATGGCATGCATATCATAGATGTTGTCTATTATAGACATCTCGGGGGTGGCAATTAACTTTCTTGCCGAAGTAATGTGTTGTTGTAGAAGTCTGAGGTTTGGTAAGAGTTGAGCTCATATCTCAGTAACCTCTTCTCTAAACTATGATTCTACTTCCCAAATTTCTTGTCTTAACCTTTTGATTTCCATTATCTTCTCATAATGCAATTTAATTGCATTGTCATCTGTGGTTAGACTTTTAGCACTTGCATTTAGATCAGAATCGATCTTTGCAATCTTATCACTATTATGCTTAGTGAATTTCTCCAAAGTTCATAGCTTTTGAATTAAGGAAATAGCTTCAGTAATGATTGAATCTAATTCATTTGTTAGTTCTGAAAGATTTACCTTATTTTTTGCCACTTCTTGGCTGATCTTTTCTGTCAATTTGTATTGGAACTTTTGTTCTGCTTGCTCTTCAATAGCCTTTTTTGCATCCACATTTTGAGTTGTGATTGCTTTGGTGAGAATGAAAAGTTGATCCAGAATGGGGGAATTGTGATCAACATCAATGTTAGGAACTATTTGGCTTAAGGTGTCTCTTGTGGTTTCCAACACTAGAGAATCTTTGTGTTCTTTTCTAAGTTTTTACTGCATTGCTTTCCTTTGACATATCTCTCCATATTCTATAAGAGATTCATATTCCAATGTGGTTGGATCAAACTTTGGTATTTCAATGATTTCATCAAGTGTGACCTCCAACTTACTCTTCTTGGTTTTCTTCTTCTTCTTTTGTGATGAACCTGTATGCAAAACCATATCAAGTTTTTATGCTTGGTCTGATGTGCTGGAGGATTGTTTCGATGGTGTTGTACCTTTTTCCTATTGCTCGGGGTTTGTCTTTTGGTTGTGTGTGGATGTCTCCTCATAAACCTTCGGTGTAACAGTAGCATCTCCTTCGGTGTTCTTAGGAGTGGTATCAACTGGCTTATCTTGTTCACCTTTCTCCTCTTGCACTTCATCTATATCTTTCATTTATGCATCCTTTTTGGTGTGATCTCCATCTTTTGTAACATTTTTCTCTTCACCGATGACTAACTATTCATCGGTTGTATCTTTCTACTTGTCTTCAGCTGTGTTCTGCTTATCAGATTATCTTTTTGTTTATCATTACCCTTTTCTTTGGGTATGCTTGCATCCTTATTAGGAGACTTCTCCTTCTCCAAGATAATATTGATAGCTTGTATCAATAGTGGTATCTATCCTGGTGTGTCTACCTATGTAAAATCTATAGTAGTGTCTTGTTCCTTGATTTGGTCTTGGACAACAATGGCATCTTCATCTTTATGTATCTCATCTGCAGGATCGGCTCCAGTAACATCAATGATTGTATTATCTGGCCATGTTTCATCTGCAATGTCCATATCCTTGTTGGATTTTGTGTTCAATGATTCTTCATTAACATCCTCATCAGTAATAAGAATATGTTCAGGGTTCTATTTAGCCTGATCATCTGTATTCTATTGCTTGTCGGTAAGAGATATTTGTGGCTCGGGACGTGTATCCTTTTTAGGTATATCAAGTATCTTTCTCCATTTAGCCTCACTCTTCCTGTCTAGCTCAATTATATGTCCTTGAAGTACTTGGTAGGCTCTTAACTTTGGTGAGAACCTTTTGGAGTGTTTCTTCATCATTTCTTCAATCTCCTCCATTTTATATTTGGGAGGCATGACAGAAACTAGGGCTCTTTCCCTAATCTGTTTCTCAGAATGTAATGCAAATGTCCATCTTGCCGACAATCTATTCATAATTTATTTTTCCATCCTATCCGCCAATTATATTGGAACATATTTGAATGCACACATCATTGTTATAATTTCCTCCTCTATCTTATTTTGGTCCTCGATGTCCAGAGTTAGCCAGTTTTTAATCTTTTGATTATTTGTTGTACCTAATTTGATAATAGAAGCACATACCTCATCAATTGTAGAAGGTAGTGTGTTCTTGACAGCTTGTATAGATTGTTCATCCTTTTCGGTGTCCTCAATGTCTTCCCTAGTTCTGAGGAACTTTCTTCTTTTTGTTGGCCCTTTTTTCCCTGTTTGTGGCTTTCTTTTATAGGTTCTTACTTGACCTTTCTTGATCGATGACAGGCTATCATCCTTTGTTGTTTGACTCTCGGTCCTGGATGCAACAGTAGTCCTTGGTTTCTTTGCTGGTGGCGGTGATGGTGTATCAAACTCTATGGATTCTGATTCACTTTCCTTCTCAGCTTCACCGACGGGTGACTAACCCTCAGTTTCTTCTTTCTGTTATGTTTCCTCTTCATTCACCGACAAATTTTGCTTCAAGGTCTTAACCATTTTATCTTTCTTCCTGTCAATATTTTTCATAACTAAGCTAGTTATTAACCTTTCTTTGGCTTCCTCATAAGTTCCAAACTTAGGTTATGATTTATCCAATGGTTCATTCATTAATGCCTCAATAGCATTTGATTCTTGTTCTATGTTCACCTCATAGTCAAGTGGTGCCAGCCATGCTGTCCTTGGTACAACTGGCTTGATGTAGGTGTAGTCAGTGTCCATAAAACATATGTCAGTCTTGAATTTTTCTACTAACTGATCTAGAATCCTCATTCTTTTCTACATTCTTTCTTTGAATCCAGCAAAGTATTCATCCATGACTGATTCAAAATTGTCTCCTAGTGATTTGATGAACTCACTAATCTATATGGTCATTGGTCGGGTAGTGTCCCATTTGACATTGCCTATGGATGAGAAGGATTCTTGAAAATAGAAAAATATGCACATGATGAGTGAACCAAACTTACATGAGTTGGACTTTGCAGTCCTTATTGTCTTCATGTTCTCATCTAATTGCCTTAGCAGTAGTTCTAACAGATCCAACTGCAGTCCCTTCTTGACAATTTTGTATGTTATATCCACTGCTCTAGATGCAATACTGTTCATCCTACTAGCCTGAAAGAACTTGTATCCTAAGACACATGCTCTAAATTTCATTTCATCATCTTTGTTGGTGGATACCTTTAATCCTCTTCCATCCCATGTTGCTCTTATATTATTTTCAATGTCATCTTTATGAGGGTTCTTTAGTGCCTTTACCTTATCAGTTATGGGATAACCGGTAACAATGTGTATAACATCCCTGGTTATCGGTTTTGGCTCATCCAACCATATATTTTGGTCATGTATCCTGCTCAGTGCTAACTGAATCCATTCAGTCTTGAATTCCTTCAAGAATAGTAGGGCATGTGTGAGCCCTTTCACTTTAATGTGCTTATGCTCTTCTTTTATTGTTCCATCATTGTTGCAAAGCTTCTTGTAAGCTTTGTCAACTTTTAGGTCTCCTATTTCTGCAATCTTGCAATGTATATAAGCTTGCACTTCTTCAACGAGCAAAACCCTAGCTGGTATACTAGAGAATGCACCAGCATTGTCGGGTTGTGAAGCAACCTTAGGAAATATATTTTAATGAGGTTCTTCACAAGTGGAATTCTGATTAGATTGACCTTATTCTTCTTATCATTCTTGATCTTGGAGCTTCTTGAAGTTGATGACATCGTTTCAGAATTTAGGGCTTTTTCTCGTAAATGAAAATAGAGTTCTCGGTATTTTTGTTACTTACTTCAACATTTTGTCATTGCTAGGAATCCTTCTGAGTGATGTGAACCATGTTGGATTCACTCTACAATTTGGTCACTTTGTGCTCTGGTTTTTCTCTACTTCTTTTCTCAAGTCGCTTTGTGAATAATGAAACCCTTTTGTCATCTATTTATAGACTTTGCCCTAAGTCGTGTCATAAATGCTCAACCACTTCTCAGTGTGTGAAGACAAAGTCTTCGGGTGAGACATAAATAACATTCTTAGTGAGAATGCGATGCTTCGGGGCAGCTGTCAAGTTATTACATCAACGGACGGATTTCAGTATTTGGCGAAGACAACATGTCAACTTTCATGATTACCGATGGATCTCGGTTTACACTAGCGACTTTGCTTTTTATGTGTTAACCAATGATGCTTGGTAAGTATAGAAAAATTAAATTTGTATTCACACCAATGATGTTCAGTAAGCATTGACTGATGAGATTGAATTCACAAAATTGTAACAAGTAATACCATAGTGCATCTTTAATCATGCTAGTTTGTCATTTCATCAATGTATAATGGAACTGATGCAAAATATAACTTGGTATAATGCAGTTCCATATGTACTTGTTCTGCTTAGGTGGGGACAGGGATAACTTTAAGAAAACCCCCCTCCTAAAAGTATAAAATCATGGTGAGTCACATGTTTTTTGGAGGGAAATTTTTTAATATTGATGGTGAATTGTGTTTCAAAGTATGGATATTTGGTGGCAAATTTTTAAAAAATGTATACAATTTTTATAAAAATATGGGGACTATAAATGTTTTGAATAAAATTATTAATTTAATTGGTGATTCAGACTTCCTTTTAATGATAAATTATGGCAAAATTATTTTATCATGGTGTAATTAATTTAATTGTCATGGCGAATGTTTTTAAAAAATACATATAAACTTGGCGATTTAATACAATAGTTGTGTAGTTGGTATGGTGATTTAATAATTGGAAATAATTATTAAATTTTCATTCTCCCAAGTTTTCATTCTCAAAGAATAACATGTGTGATGTTTCTGGAGAGAGTTTTAAGTAAAGGAGTTATCTCACCACATTCCGTCCGAAACGCACCTTCCACCGTTCATCTCTCTTAATCCAATGGTTCTGATTTGATGTTGAAGTTGCATCGGGTCCCACCACTATGATGTCACAGAATCACACATATGTTGGATTACAACATATCAAAGGCCAAAGGTGAATTTGGGGCCTATTGTTGGTCTTCATAATGTTTACGACAAACTCTCGACGGAATCATGACACGTGGTATGATTGATCGTACCAATAAGTCCACGATCAATAATACCACGTGTCATGATTCCGCGGAGAGTTTTTCATAAAGATTATGAAGACCATCAATAGGCATGAAATTCATCTTTGGCCGATGACATGTTGTAATCCAATAGGTGTGTGAGATTGTGAGTCTGTGAGTTGTGACAAGATTTATTAATTAATTCAAAAATTATAAACAACTGTCGTATAGTTTTAAATTTAATTAATAAATCCTATCAAATTGTCATATCAGACATATTTTGTTTTCTGCATAGCCATTTCCGATAATATTAGATAGAAATTTTAATTAATGGTGATGAGTAGATATGACATCAATTAAAGTAATGTCAATTAATTGCTGCTTAGATGGAGCCTTTCAATTTTCAATAACAGATATGTGTGAACTGTGACATCATTATCTATTCATTACCAATTTACCTCGATAGAATAATGCCTTAAAGTTAAGACTTAAATGAAAACATCATGTCATTTAAGGAGATTATTTTCTGACCGTTCAATGATCTTACATCAACGGTAAAGCTTCATTTCCTGCCGCCATTTTGCAGCTAACGTACTTTGCATATTATTTCTGCGGAGTGGGCACACATTTCAAATTTTCAAGTTTTTTTATAATAAAGAATTGTTATGTCCACCTACATGACTTTTGGCCTTTGATATTCCAAAGATAGCAAATGTCTTATCATAAGTGTTGTTTCTAATTTCACCCAATGTTGCATTAAATATGAAAGATTTGGAGATTGTTGAAGGACAATTACCATTTTACTTACGAATTAGTTAGATCTTTAGGGAAAAGAAATAATTTCAATTAAGGCTTATAAAGAGATGATATACACTCGTTAAATTACGATTGTGCAAGCAGATTTGGGAAAATAGTCTGTGATTGCTCGATTCTCTTTGTTTTTTTTTCAAAAATTAGAATTCTAATCAGTTTGATTTTCAATGGACACTCCAATTCATTTAAGATGCACTACCTTGGAGGATCAGAAGGCCTTTTTGGGTCTGGTCATAGACCCAATCCTGGCGTCTGTTGCTACGGAGTTGGGAGCCTTCACTAAGGAGGCTATAAGGATGGTGCTAGGACGCGAATTTCTGGAGAATGAAAATAGGTATAGAGTTAACATCGACATTTCATCTCGGTTCATGGCATCTCTGTTGGACCTGGGTGGGGAAAAGGTGGAAATTCTCATGCTTCTGAGGAAATTTTTTAGAGAAGAGTACCTCGGCGACGATGTGAATGTTTTCGTATTTGCAAAAATTGGGTTTGGTATTTCTTAGGCAAATGATTTGCCGAGGATTCTACAACTAGGAGAAAATGTGCCCAGGAAACCATTTCTACTGAACCTTGATGTTGAGTAGCTCACGCATCATCGGAAGTGGGCAAAGATTGGGAGGTATTTCCTCCGGAAGTGGCACAACCTGGAGGATACCGAGGACTATCGATGGCTAGAAGAATTCTCTGAGATTATCCTCTCTTCAAAGTTCCATACAAAAGGAAGGGAGCCTCAGTCGGATAGTCCCTGACTATGTCTTTGTCTCTTTCCCTATCCTAGTCTCTACTGTGTCTCCCTCTAGTGGTAGCAACTTACCATGGTTTTTGCAATGATGTAAATTGTAATAACGTATGTTTAAAAAAAAAATATGAAAATGTTTTAAGAAATTCAATGTGCTTTTCTATTTTGTTTTTATTATAAGAATCATTAATAGATATGGCCTATGGGCGTCGTTGATTTGTAAATTTGTATTAAAATTTTGCGTAATATAATATAAAATATTTGTGTTGCACTTTTGTTTCATGTAATAATTTAATGTTTCCAAACTTTATCATTTAATGGTGACTGGTTATTGGTTAAAATTTCATGGATAAGGTATTCTTGAATGCATGAATTCAAAGTGAATTTCAATATAGTTAATGATTATATTCATTAGTGTGTATTAAATTATTAATATTTTATAATCGTAACAATCATTGGATTACGAGAGATGAACGATTGAAGTTGTATTTTGGAAGTACTATGGGTTTCAAAGATCTTTTCTAAAAACTCACTCTGAAAATGTGACACATGTAATTAACATTAAATTTGTATGTGTTTTTAAATTAATATTCATTTAAATCTTTCCAAAAACGTGACACGTGAGACGTGTAATATTCATTTAATTTGTTACATTTAAGTTTTAACGAAAGGTGTTTACCATTTCCTTTTTAATAACCTATCGACTCGTAGGCTCGTAGCAGCAGAGCTAAAAAGAACTGTTAAACCGTCACCAAAGATTTCAAGACTGTAATTTGTGAGAGCCTTAGTCATTCTAACTTCTATCTATCCAGATTTCAAAATATAATTTCGGGTAAGAAATCTAGCCTGATGCATCCTGATTTTATAATGTCAAAAATTATGTTTAACTTGATTTTGAAATTTTAATTCTTGCATAATGCATGTACAGCTAGGGTTTTCTTAAATTGGGGGCCTGGGGTTTTCTTAATTAGTTAGTTATTATCTATGATTTTGTTTGTAAATATCTATGATTCTGTGTTTTTTCATTCTTTTGAAGAATAACGGGGAAAGCAAAAACTCAAGGCCAAGGGCAAGCAAATGGGAAAACTTTAATAGACTACAGAAAACTAGTAGAAATCCCTGGTTTCACTAATGAGTATTACGATGTTTATGATCCTGCTATCGATGGTCAAAGGAGAGTTATATCAATTTAATATACATTGTGCAGTAAGGCAACTAGGCCAAAGAGGTCTGACTTTATAAAATTTAAACCAGCGATAGGTGCAAAAATGAACAAAGTTGCTTCATGGGATGTAGGTTTGGGTTGCATGTTGTTACCCGAAGTTTTTCCTTGCCTAGAAATTGTCTTGATTTGTGTAGAAAATTGCGATGAAGAAAGAAAAACAATTGTGAATAAAAATGACCAGGAAGAAATTTTATCAATAACCCAGGAAGAATTTCTCAGTTTGCTAGACCTAGGGTTTGACCGACAAAACTGTAATGTCCATATTGACCTCGGATTACTGGCAGAAAAATATGAGGCAGTCGCACCAAATAAAAAAGATTCATTTATAAAGGGTCTAATAGTTGCAGAGGCAAAGGATTCATTGGGTGAGAACTATAAGCCTCCTTATGATTTTAACATTTTTGTGCCATGGGTTCAGGATACTATATCCTCACTAGCATTTTGCCTGGGAATGGAAAACAATAGGGAAGTGGGTGCCAGCATTCTTCAATTGATTTGGGATATCCATTGTGCCAATGAACGAGTAAGATATAATTTTGTTGGACACATGGTTCAATCGATGCAAGAACAATTAGCATTGATTAAAATATGCAATTCTAAGACATTTAGGTTCACAACCTACTTGTGCTATCTTATGCTAGCCAAGCATGCTACAATATTAACGAGAAATGACAACAAGCTTGAAATTTAGATGGGGACAGGACCGAAAGGTACTCCAACATATAACTGGACACCTCAGATAAGGATGTATGATAACAGAAGGAATTATAGTAATTTTGTAGATTTCTTTTTGGCACCATTGTACAAAAAAATAACAAGCACTCCAATGCCCAGATTGTTTGCTTCATGTAGGGATTGCATCCAACTTGGAAGCACAATTCAATTGGCTGACTAGTACTTAATGGAAGAATACACTATGCTAAGGTTTTATGGATCAGAACTACAACCCCACAAACTTCTAATGCATGTGACAGGAAGGGTGTTTGCAGTAGAGTATGTACTACAACTTAAGAGCATAGATAGACTCTTCACTGGCCAGTTGAAGAAGAGAATATTCCCTTCCTTACCTTTCTCAATTGGAGGGTTAACATTTGAGATAAAGGAATTCAAAGTGGCAAAATTTTTTTTAGAAATTTTTCATTTTGATTTAGAGTGGTACTAGAATTATGATCCACTCAACATCATTCAAACAATGCTTGTTGCTAATAAGAACTTTGCAAACTTATTTCAACATGAAAGTAAACCATTGCTAGAGAAGTTGAAAAACAAGGATAGCTGGGATGACGTTACAAAAGAGACGGAGAAATTTTTCGTTGACGAAAAAAATTTAGTTGAATAGTTGTCATCACAAATTATGACATCAATAAACCAGGGCATTGTACAGCTTAGAATGTCCTACAATTTCTACGAAAAAAGTGTTCATCCATTAAACATAAAAATACCAAAGAAAATAGCAGAAGAGTGTAAGGATAGAAAATGGACTCAAACAAAAATGAATGATTTTTAGAGTATGAGAAAGGATCTTGGTGAACCAGAGACCAGTGAAGATCTGGATGATATAGACGAGGATATAGAGTTTAACAAATTGTGGAATTTGGAGCATCCTACCATGGCATATGACAACAGTTCTCCAAACAGTCAGGATGATAATCCACCAATTGCATTTACTCTAGGTCACAGTGGAGTCAGCGACTAACATAAAAAAGTATATAGAAAAGGGGCAAACATTGTGGAAAAAATGGGTTATAAAGGTGGCGGTTTGGGTCCCACAGGAGATGGCATCTAGATTCCAATTATCACAAAAAAAAACTGATCATGGACTTCATGCAGGCCTTGGGTTTGGAGAGGACACATTAGATTCATCAGGAACCACTGTGCCCACAAGAACATCCATTGCCACGGGTGGGATTGGGGAATCTACTGCTACTGGGTCTGGTAGTAGCACTGGTGCCAGTGGGACTGGGAAAACTTATACAACAAGTTCCCTCTCTAAAGAGGCTAGTAGAATCTACACAAAATCCCATAGAAGAAGATAGTGTCAAGAAGAAAAAGGTTTCCAGATCAATGACACTCAATCCTAAAGAACTTTTTGCAATTTTAGGTTAAGCAAAACCCTCTAAAAGTTTAAATCCTCAAACAACATTAGTTAGATCAATAGACATTGCAAGCTCTGCTTCACCTTTCAAATATTCAAATCCTTCTACAACACCAGATTTTCGTTTCAAAGATTTCTATAATAAATTTGCAGAAACAACAACCAAGAATAAGGAAATAAAGAAGACATTGCAGTCTAGTGCCCTTACTGCATCTGTAGAGGAACAACCTACATCCAACAGGGTTTTTCCAACATATGACCCAAACAGAGACATGATGGAGTTCATGGTTGTTATTCCATCCAAAAAATATGGAAACCCACCACAGAGTCAGATAGATCCATCTGAATTTCAAGTTAGCACTCTCCAAATGGATTTTTCCAAAGTTAAAAATGTGGACAAAATCAATGTGTCAAAGTCTACAAACCAAGTGGTCTACAATGCACTGCTAAAGCTGGAAAGAGAGAAAAGTAAGCTCGA
>MU223225.1:9630330-9668535 GCA_018584345.1 Thuja plicata
TTTCTGCAAGCTTATTTCATTAGTACAGTAAACTGCACACTTTTATTGTTTATTACTGCCGAGCATATCTGAGTTGTTGAAGTTGATTTAAAGTTTTATATGGGCACATCTAGACCTGAGGATAACTAATTCACCCCCCCTCTCAGTTATTCTGAATTCATATTAACAGGTACAACTGCCTTAAATAAATGATTTTCAATGAATATGAATCTTTCCTAATCTAACAGGGGTATGTTCTTAACCTGAGAATAGAAGAGGTAAACCAAGCTAGGCCTAGAAAGGAACTAGCTCAGGAAGATTAAATTCAACTAAATCTAGCCAATCTGGAGATCCCAGTAATCATACGAGCTCTAAAAATTGGTAATGCAGTGACAGATAATGAAGATGCAAATGCAAAATTAAGGATCTATGATAAAGCAACAATGATTTGATCTATTTCATAGGAACATCTCCCAAATATAGACTAACACTAGATTCCCCTCTGGTTAACTATATCAAATCATAATACATAACTTCGGTTCAATCATAAACTATAAATCTAATCTCAAGGAAACATTCAAATTAGTAGAAAGATAAATTCAATGCAATGGAATAGTTAAAGCAATGGTATTCAGACATACACAAATTTGACTCAGCAAAATGTCATTCTTCACACCAAAATTTAGCCGACCTTCGTATCAATTTGGAAAATAGTACATATAGAGTTCCAAAGTTGGACTGTTACAAAAAGGGTAACCAAAATGGTTCCACTTCTCTAATCAGAAATGATAAACAAAAGTTTATCCGTTACAATAAATATCAAAATTTAGTACAAGATGGAATCTATCTATGCTTCTATTTTCTTCCCCTTGTCTAATTTAGCCCTATAAGAAGTGACAACTGTAATGATTGGGATGAGATCTTTGTGCCTATTGATATGGACATTGGTATATCGGATGAGCCATCTAGAATGTTCTTTAGCCAGGCTCTTGATCACATTCTCCAATCTTTTAGCTCTTCCATGGCTTTAAAAATGCATCCACTCAACTGTTGGAGTTCTGGAACCTTATCCAAATGGGAGGAAGAATGCTCTGCCAGCTTATGCACATAATCAACAAATGATTTCTGCATATTGGCCAATCTAATCATTTCTTTTCCCTGACCACTTGTTTGTGATTCCGTGTGAAGACCCTGAAGGAGTTTAAAATCTTTGTTCTGCTCCTCCTTGATTTTGACATCTGTCTACTGCAACCCTGATTTAGCTTGGATGATCATCTCAATCTTAAATTCTAGACCTTGAAGCCATTCAATGAAAGGCTCATCTCCTTTCTTCAAGATCTTGGCCTTTAATGCCTCCTTGGTCTTCATTTTAACTACCACATGCAACATTACTATACATTCTTGACATCTCACTCTCTCCGATGTGAGAGTCTGCAAATTCTTATCAATATTATTCCTCTCCGTTTCCAGTCTTAGGAGAGCATTACCCAGTTTCTCAACAACTACTAGTCCTTCAGATTTGAGTCTCTCGATCCATCTCTTGCCGATCTACCTAAAATGTCTATCCTCTTGCAACTTGGCTATGATGGCCTAATTCTCTACAACACTGGGATCAAAGGTGGTCTGAGCACTAGGGACACTTGCAATTAGAGTGATCAACTGTCTGATGAAATTTGTCAACTCATTAACTTCTGCCTTGAGTTGTACTTTAGTAGTTTTGATCTCTTTGAGCTCTTCTTCAATTACCACATTGGTGGACTTCCACTAATCCACCTTAGTGTCATGATGAGCCAGTCCCATGTCAAATGACTGTAGCTTGAAATTGGAAGCAGTCAAATCTTCAAACCTACCTTCCTTAGTTGGCTTTGCTACCTCCATAGTGAAATGTCCAATTTCAGGATCTTGGCCTAGTGTAGACATTGTCTTCACCTTCTTTACTTTGCTCACAGTGGTATTAGGT
Organism: Thuja plicata; assembly: GCA_018584345.1. Lineage (NCBI taxonomy): Eukaryota > Viridiplantae > Streptophyta > Pinopsida > Cupressales > Cupressaceae > Thuja > Thuja plicata. The sequence continues at coordinate 9,632,270 of MU223225.1, forward strand.
TTCAAGGCCCGTGAAAAAGTATCTTTGCTTGAAGTCCCTTCTTCTGCTCTCTTCCTTTTGTGCTCCAAAGTGCTCTCTATCGAAGATTCAACACTAGTTACTTTGGAAGCAGAGACCGGTTCTTCTATAAATAACTTCTTGATCACTGGAGGGGTAGCTTTGGGTTTGGAAGTGAATGGGTTCACTGAAGTGGGAGAGGAGGAGACTAATTTAACAACTTGAGCCCCTTTTTGTTGCTTCCCAACCCCCTCATTTGATTCTATGGCAGAAGTACTGGAGCTATCTTCACCCACTTCTACTATGACAAGAGATCCTTTCCTTGGAGTATCTTGGGCCGAAGTATCACCTTGTGTGCCCACGATACTGAATTAAGTTGGTTGCTCTATTTATGTATTCTTAAAATACTTAGGTGTAGACTTGACTAGTTTTGTAGTGACTACTTCTTTTGCAGAGCCAGTGATAGGGGCTGAGCCACCTCCGCATGTCTTGTCCAATGAAATCATCTTTTCAGGAGGCTCATCACCTCCACCCATTGGTTGAGCTGACTCCTTGGCTACAGTTGGGATAGCTACCGAAGATGATGCAAGGGTACTTCCAGTCTCTTTTGCTGGGGTCTGTCGAGACAAAGGCTTCCTTTCAGACCACTTTCTCCTGCCTGCCATCCATTCAACCCATTGTTCCATCCTTCTGTAAATCCCACCCATCAAGGTTCCCAAGTCATCAATAACTTGGCCTAAAATGGATTCTGAGCTTATGGGGAGGGGCTTGATCTTCTCTAGGTATGTATCATTGTACATATGTTGGCTGTCATCTTCTATCCCTCCAACTACAATGTTAAATTTGAAATTCCTTGCGTAGAATCTTTCTTTGCTCTCTAATTCATCTTTGCAGTTTGCCCAATAATCTTTGATATCATCTATGTGATGGATCGAGTGACCCATTTGCAGATAATCTTGAGCATATTCCATAGGATCATACTGTGGTCTCTAGACATCATATGTTTCTAAATGAAACTTCTTTGAGAATGTCTTTAGAACATTCTTTGCATCAGACCAGGATGCACAAATGTAGGATCCAATGGTCATCGGGAAGTTGTAGCCTTTCTTTCGAGTGCCCACATAGATTAGGTTCACCTAGACCACTTGCCTCATCACCTCAACCAACACAATCATGTCATCTGGATATCTGAGTAGCTTCAGATGGAAATCGTTGAATCCTCTAATCTTGTGAAGCAATACCAGGATATCTATGATCTCTGACTTCAGGTTCGTGCCATATAGAGTTTTGGGAAATTTTCCCTTGGCGCTCTTAGACTCTTTGGACCATGTATTCATAATCTCCTTCTTCCACATGACCTTCTTCACTCCATATTCAGTAACCGCCCGACTGTATGTCATCTCTAAATACTTAGTTTGTTCTGGAGTGTGAAGGGAGTTCTGAACAGAATCTCTGTCAATAGAGAGTAGCATGGTGTCATCAGGAAAAAGGATTTTCTTGGTGTCTAGATTATAGTGAGATATACATTCTCTAACAATCTTAGGAGCTTGAATTTCTATAGGGAAGATGACGACTTAGACTAGTCCACTCTCCTTTAGTTTTTTAGTAATGGGATGCATTGGGTCCGCCTTCAATTTGTCTTGGAAGCTCTACAAGTCGAAGAACTTCAAAGAAGTGTCTGTAATGTTGTGCCAATTAGAGGTGATGTCATTCATTCCATCGAACCCCATAAATCTGATAGCCATTTTTTGGTTGATTTGAAACAGGAACTAGGAACATATCTCGCGAATGTAAGATCAGAGAACAACTTGTTGTCAAGAATTTCAAATTCGGACAGTTTGTCAAGCAGATGGTAGTTCCTGTCTGTATCACTTCATTGAATTTATAATTTTTGAATTCTTACTGTTAACAACTGACTTCCCGCACCACATGAATGAAGAAATGTAAGAATTTATGAAAATGCTCATTAAGAGGTAAAATGACTTTATTTGAATTAATTACTTTACCTTTACGGGCCGTTAAGAAACATCTTTTCATTTTGATAACTGTAATGGTAACTTTTTGGAGGTAGAAGATAATTAATTTTCTGCTTCTCCTCTGGGCGGAGAAATGCTTTTGGGGTGCTCCTTTCTTAGAAATCCACCAAGGGAGGATTTTAGCCTATTGAGATGCTAAAATAATATGTATTGATTTCATCAGCTTTCTTTACACCTTGGGTCAGCCATGAGACAGATTCTTCTCCAACCCCTTTCTATTTTAATGATTTTGCAAAAAATATACTTCGCGGGTCGAAACCCACCTGATGAAGTAGTGGAGAAGCCATTTTCTGCTTTTTCGCCATTGAGACTTCCTTCTTATATTCTTCATCATTTGATCATCTATATGACTTGAATGGATTTGCGCTGAATCTAGTTGCCTTTCTAAACTTCAATTATCTATTTCCAACTTCAATCTGGCCGCTGAGACTTTTGGAAATACCCACCACGGAAAACACATTCTGCAGGTGATTTTCCACCAAGGAGAAGCCCGAAACCGATTTTCTGCCAATGCTGTAAAATGAAGTGTCAATGCCAAATACTTCAAATGTAAATAGAAACAATTTTAGAATCCTCTAAAACATGACCTTTACCAGATTTGGGAAGCTAACCTACCTAATTAAACCCGATCTTAGATACTATTCCCTCCGGTGTGCAAAGGAGAAGTCAATTTGGGGAAATTCGGTAAAGGCCTCCTATCCTAAGGGGAAAGCTAGACTTAGACTCAATACTTACACGATGGTTTCAAAACTACTACCAAGTACTAGACATCCATTTTTTCCTAAAGGTATGCAAAACAAAAATGGGACAACATACTGCTCATAGAAGATCTGAATTTCTAGCTTCTGATTCTCAATACTCTTGTCAAGCTTGTACTTATCCATTGTATGATCTTTTCTCTTGAGTATTTAAACTTTTCCAATTAAGAGATCTAGCTTTGATACCAATTTTTGGATATAATGGAAGTATGTACTAAGAGAGGAGGGGTGAATCAGTACCTCTAAAACTTCTATCTCTTTAACCTTAATCTATTGTATTACCAACCATTTGTTCTATACTATCTTTGTGTAAATTATATATGCTCATAGCTTAATAAACATGTAAAAATTCATAGAAGTATTCATGAAATGTAATGACACATAACACAAGATATGGTAACATAGAAAACCCCTGTTAGAAGGTAAAAACTTCGGTGGGGATGGCACCCACAAAAACTTCACTATCTGCAGATTCGAAGGGGCTGGTTAAGGCCTACAATTTTGATCACTTCTGATGATCTACCCTATTAAGTGTATTATGTGGAGATTGGTTAAGGTTTACTCTATTAAGAGCTTTAGAAACACTTCTTAGTGTGCACTTGGTTAAGAGATTTACAAAGGATTGTTAAATCCACCTTTCTTGAAAGGATTTCTTCTATCTTCTACACTTGTTAGAATGTAGACAAAAATGCTCAATGACTAGAGTGTATGCAATCTTCAATTTCTAATTACATATCCATTAAAATTAAATGTACAAAGTATCACCTAATGTGATTGATTAATACCTTTGTTGCTCGGTAGCCTTGATTCTTGGTTCTTGATAACCAAATTCATCTTTTGTTGTTCTTGCTTAAAACTCTCAGTCTGATCCATAGATGTTCTCCTTGGCTACTATCATCCTCAAATCCATCTTGAAATTAATGAATACACATCTATTTATATAATAGATTGACCTAATTTAGTTTCACCTATTACAAAGATAACTCTATGATCGAAGGTTTACAACTTGACCTTGATCTCCTAGTTTGCATGTTTTTAATCAGTTAGATTGATTAAAATAATTGCAATTATCTTTCTTGTCCCTCAAGAAATGGTTTTAAATCAAATCAAAACTCTAAATATAAAACATAACTATTTTATCTGACGTGGAAGTCAAATCCTCTTTTCTCGAGATATAACTAACTTTTGGTGTTTGATGCTCGAGTTGCTTTGAAAGCCTTTCGACATTCCTCCTGTGAACTGTCTGTCGGGTTCCCTTTCTCTGTTGGGTTCCTCTCTTTTCTTCTCTATCATTTTATAGCATAACCTAATTTTCAGGTTCCTCTGTATCATTTTTGGGTTGCACTTTCAGTTTACACTATAAAACTTGTGTCGTCAGATTTCTCTATACTTAACACTTTCGGTCTAAACTGAAATTTGCCTTTCGGTAATTGTAACCGATGGTTCAAAGAACTATTTCTCTTTGCATACTAATAGAAAAAATTATGTCATCATATTTCTTATTAGTTTTTTTGTGGATTCCAAGCTATTTCATCAACATTTGTGATCATCCCCAAAGATACACTGCATCATTGATGTATAAAGGTGATTTATGTTTCAGATCTAGCTTTCATTTCATCTTTCCTTATGAAAATTTAATTCAATTTCAAGGTTGATTCCTATATAGGGGTTTGACCAAGGAAAATACCTTTCCACAACCTTTTCCCCTTAATTTTTGTATGCAGGAGCAGGTTGTGTTGTCTCGGATCCAGATTTGGGAGTCTCAGAACCAATTACAGGTCCCCTGCAAATTTCATCATATTTGAAGTTGAAAGGACTAGGTCAAAATTACAGAATAGTGTCCTAGACTAGGTCACTATTTTTGGCCCTTTTATTTGGGTCTGATATTTTCACAATCAAAATTTATATGCATTAGAGTTCCATATCTAGAATCTTACCCAATTCTGACAGCCCAACGATAGTCAAAATCGGATATGAAGGATAGTCTTCCTCTTCTTTCTTTCAAGGCGAGTTCATTCCTCCTATTTTTATCTTGCACTTACTTTTAAATATCATATTTATATTTCTTTCATCACTTAAATATCAATCACATCACATAATCACACACTTTATTCAATAAAGAATACCCAAATCCCCCTTTTGCCTAGATCTTGCATTAGTACCCCTCCATCATTTTTGGGTTGTGCTAATCAATTTTTCTTAAGGGTGGGTTTATATTCTAATGCATAATAGGACCTTGGTGAGTGGTCTACATCCTAGAATTTCTCAGCATTTTCTATTATACATCGATCACCCGAGAACTATGATGTTATGGATGTAGTATGGACATAGCCAATGGACCTTCGGTTTCTCTTGTTTCTTAAAATTTCTATCATACACTAGAACTAAATCCCCTATTTTGAATACTTTCAATCTAAAATCCTTTAATTTTATATTTTCTAGCTCTATTTCTCAATTTAATGGTTATAAATTATAATTTTCCTATTTCCATCCATCTTATCTAAATATTCTACTCGTTGTGCAAGAGATTGGTCATCCTCCTACCACAAAGCGAGTGAAATATGTATGTTAGGACTATGAAGTTCTTAGAAATTATAACATTGATGTCATAGAATAACTAAAATGGAGTGAACTTACTTTTCTTTTTATACCTAGCGTGTGCGAGGCCCAAATTACTATAGGTACTTTTACACCATAATTTGTCATGTTCCCATCACACATTTTGGTTAATGTTTTCCCAATTATCTTATTTAATTCTTCACTTGCTCCATTACCTTGTGGGTGATAGGGGAAACTCCTATTGTGGGCTACCATAAATATTTTTAGTATTTATTTATCCTATCACTCTTCCCAATGGTGTATACATGCATCCAGGTGGTCATTCAATAGGATATCCCCCTTATATTTTAGTATGTCAGGGTATCCTCCTTTATTTGATAAGTATCTTGCTCTAATTAGGATTTTGAAAGCTTCACATATAGTGATAGTATCCTTGTGCATATTATACCAACATACACTACTGCAAGTGACTCTTGACATCGGTAAAGTATCTTTTGCAAATTGGTGAGGGCTTCATCATAGGTATTACCACCATATGTGGAGATTTCTAGTTTGTGGCCTTCATTTTCAAAAAAAGTTCTATATGCCCAATGTATGCTCTCAAATCCCCTACTTCTGAGTATTTAGGAAACTTGATTTGTGATATTCCTCATGATATGTGGTAGGCATAGTGAGATAGCTCATCAGTGTTTCTTTTGTTGCTCTCTATGACAGAATAATTATCTTGCAATACCAATTTCATGTTTAATATTATTTTGATGTTTTCCTTATCATAAATACTCGTGTGGAGCCAAAGATCTTATAAGAGCATACTTATAGTTTATCATTCATTCATGCTTCCAATACAGTCTCTCTATTTTCACTCTCATCCATCTCATTTATTTCAATCTCCCTTTCTAATTTGGTTTCTTCTTAAACCTTAGTTGTAGATATTTTCGTTATAGTTTTAATGTTCTTATTAGCGTCCTCGTATTCTTTTGTATTCATTTCTTTCTACATACTGATGAGCCCGCAAATTGTCATGTTTTATATAATTTTTTATAATAATTTACCATATGTTTATAATGTCTTTCCAATGCATTTTCAAACATTACCTTTATTTCATGAAGAATTAATTATGATTAAAGGTTATTGATTAGCATTTGTATGTCTAGCTAGTTAATGCTAAATTGTGATAATTTATTATGATAAAAGGTTCTAATCAAATATTAATATTTTGGAAGAATTAACATGTTGTTTGGGAGAGATTTGACTCATTCATGCAACTGGGAAGAAGAGGGAACAAGTTGACACTTGTCAATATTCCATTGTTGTTGGAAGTGCAGAAAATGTCAAAAACTTAGTTTTAACAAAAAGAACATATTTCCCTCATTTCTTAATGAAATTAAGATTTTCAAAATGATTTAGAATGATAAAAATAAGGATCGAACTATCCAATAACAATTGGATCTAATTCACAATAATAAAGGAGCATCATTCACCAGAAGCTAACTAGGTCAAAAGTGGCTAGATTGGAGGTAACATATAAGGGATGAGTTCTAGCTTGTTTTTGACTCTTCCACCTCTTCAAAATCTCATAGATTTGGAGTTATTGAGTCATATAACAATGGTGAAAATTGTGGAAAAAAAATTATAATTCCTAAATGATTATGACATGTTTTCCACATCTTTAGGTGTAACTACAAATTTTCAACCACAACTATTTTGTAAGAGTTTCAAGTCGATTAGAATTCCCTTAACTCATTTCAAAATTCTTTTTATTATTAGTTTGTTGAGGAATAATTCATCTCATTGATGTTGTGGGGGAATAGATCATTTATTTTAATATTAATCAACAACAAAACAAGGGTGTTGTCCCTAACAAAACCACAACACAAGGATGTAAAAACTAGCATCACACTATCAACAATATAACATCAAAAAATTCTACCTAAAGAAACAACTAAATATAAACTGCCACTAACAGTCTATAGTAAACCAACATATACACAACAATGGCTAACAACACATTGCAAGTAAACAAAGTGTTCACTTTGAAACCCAAAACCAAAGGAAGTATAACAATCTTAAAAATTAATAAATAGACAAAAGTTGATTATGGAACCAAATTCCAGAGTAACATTAAACATCAAAAAACAAAAAAAAATGTTGATAGCCCTATTGGGGGAAAATATGCTGAGAACCAAAACCAACCAAAAATTAGACATGAACAACAAATTTTATGTCAGAACCTGATTGATAGAGCTCATGACTCCAATTATTTATGAGGAACTTGAAGAGTTCCTTGTAATTTCCTTTGTCTTCCCTATTTTTACAGAGCATCCTACATAGCATTAGACATGAGGAATTTGTAGAACTATGCATAATACAAAGGTTGAACCTAGAGATACAACTCAGTTTCCTTTCTAAATAAAGAACTTAGTTTTCAATTCACTAACCTTAGTCTTTAGTTTGGCCATCTCCGTGGTTGTGTTATGATAATCAATGCAAATGGATTTACCGGTAGTGAAGTTAACATTGTCATGCTTAGGAATAATATCCCTAGTAAGATCAACCAGCTCCACTTTCATGTTGTCAGAGATGTGAGAGGACCAATTGGTTATTGAATTCTTCGAGCTATCAACAGTCTTGATTTGACTACCATCACCATCAACCATCTTCTATTTTTCTTATTTCCCCATGTTTTCCCACTACCTTGGTTGGAATCATCCTCCTCAAAAGTCATAGTTGACAAGCAATGGTTGTTTACCCTTATCAACCATTTGAGCCACCAACTTATTGGACATTTAGGAGTTACTGTGCTCCTCTATAGCCTCATTTTCTTCCTCACTAAACACCTCTTGAATAGATAATTTTACCTTATTAGAAGGGGTAAGGGGTTTTCCCTTTCCTTTTATTGGAACGTAGTGGTTTGAATGCTTTATTTTTCAACTCATGGATTTATATGACAATAACAACAAGGTTGGGAGTTTTAGGGTTCCTTGGACTAGATGTTATCTTGAGAGATCTAGGGTGAAAGATACACTTTTTCTTGCTTGTTCCTAGGGAATCAATAATGTTAGCAGGTGGGGGGGGGGGGGGGGAAANGGGGGGGGGGGGGGGGTTAAATTAGGTGCCTCAATAACCACAATGGGTTTGGGAGGTAAAAGATCCAAATGAAAGGTATAAAGCCTATAAATCAACCCCTAGTGTAAAAGAATAAGCATTTTTCCATGGGTTTGAGCATTTTCCATCACTTCCATGATAAAGCTTTCAAGATAATTAAGCAAGAAGAATGAGAAGGAGATAAGATCATGGTTCCTAAAATGGTTTAGGAGTGGCATATGATAATAGTAATAAACTTTGAAACACCCTTCTAAAGTGAAATATTTCATTATCATGAGACAAACCTTGGTCCATGGCGACGAAAGCTACTCCCTTTCATATCCTCCCAACATCTTAACTAGAGATTTGGTTCCTCTAAAACACATGTTAAGGCTACCATTATCTGCCACCCAACTAGTTTTATTCCATTTCCTACTCTCAGAGTGTAACACAGTAACCTTTTCTATCACCTCTTTGTTAATTTTGAAGGAGATTCCCCCCACAATGAATTTTCTATCCTTTTAGGAGGTGAAAAATTGCTTGAAAAAACCCTCATCAAACATATTAATAAAATTGATAAAATCAAAGACATCTACCTCTCTATAGATATGCCATATAGGCATAATTTTTAAATCGTCTACCTTACCCGGCTCAATGCAGAAACATTCCTAAACCATCACCAAGGAAGTAGGAAAAGGATTAGCAGAAAGGCCCACCCTAGAAATAAAACTACAGACTCGAACATGGTTAAATAAAATTTCCATAAAATCCAAGTGGTTTGAGGGGAAATATAGGCATTTATTTCCATCTTGGGTATAATTATTAATCCATCCCTCCAAAAACCTTGGCTTGTGTAAACTACAATTTCCCACATCAACGGTTTTTTCATCCTAGTGTACAATAAGTGTGTACCTCTACAGGAAAAATAATAATTAATACATAAGTAGGTGTGTGTGATTAAAAAATGATGTCATCTCCTTATTATAGGAACAACACCAAATTTCATGTGGTTTCATATTTCTTTCAATGCCACAAAGGCAACTGATTGTTGCTAATTTTATTATCCCACTTATTTGGGCTATTCGACATCCCCAAGTTCCCTTTCCACATCATCCAATCCATATTAAAATTCAAACTTTCAGTCAAGTTTTCCTAATCTAGATCATCCATATTAAAGCCCCAATAGAACCATTCCCAACACATGGTTATGCACAATATAATCCAAGTGGACCAAAAAAATGTGCCACCTATCATCAATATTGGTATTTGAGCTCTCTACCCTTAGAAGAGTTTAAATATTAACTGGGAGGGAATCCTTCTTTCTCCAACATCTCAGCTCCTCCATACTATAGCCAAGTGCAACCATAGAATTAGCTATCGCATTACCTTCCTTGAAGACATGATTGATAGAAAAGAGCTTTATACCTAAGAGGAGTTTTTGGATATCTTCTATATTTCCAACAATCAACCAATTGGCCCACGATAGAGCTTTAAAAACATAAATAATAAGCTTAGAATTCCCTTATATAGATAACACTCTAACTTTTATTGAGAGAGAAATCCTAAGACCCCAAAAGAGGACCATTCCTCCAGCTTGGTTGTTAGTATTATTTTATAGATTACTACAGTAGGTTGTCACCATCTCTTTAGAATATGTTTTGATCACTCTCCCTGCAACAACACTACCCTAAGATTGTCTTGAAACCCCATAAAAATTAATTTTAAACCACCCTAGTCTAGGAGGAAACCATTTGGTGTTCCCCCTTCTCATCCTCTTTTTATAAAATTTTGCATAGGAGTCAAGAAGGCCCCAATTCTTAGCAATTCTATTGCCAAGTTGTGATAGAGGGAAAGAAGGGCAAGGCCAAGTGGTAATAAAACACCTGAAGGACTTAATCAACTAAATTCTTGGCACCATAGAATATCCTATGATTTCTTTCCTTCCACATGATCTAGCCCAGATGAGGGGGAATCTATATCCAAAGTTTTCTGATAAGGGTGTTATAAGAACTACCTCTCTAGTTAAAAGAAAGTTGTTGAACCTCACCATTCATAACCTAATCCATTTGGAACTTATGCAACACCATATTCCATAGAAATTTCATATAGGTATAGTGAATTAGAATTTTGGATACATTCTCCCCTTCACACTAATAGAGAACACAATGATATGGTAACAAAAAACTACATTTAATCAGGTTATCGTGTGTAAGAATTTTATTGTGCATAATTTCCCACCAGAAAAAAATACTTTTAGTGATAAGCTAGGGATCCCAGAAATATTCCAAAGATCATTAATATTTATTTCATTAATAAGTAGGTGATAAGAAATTCTAGTGAATTATCCTCTAGGATTCGTGCTCTAGAAGAATATATCCACTCTTTGGAACAAGGAAATTCTTGCATTTTGAAACAACTCCTACAATTGCCTTGAGGCGCATAATAGTTGTTGTAGATTAAGAAAATAAAGTGAAATAGTCTTCCAAAACTAGACTACAATAGGTATTATGCCACCTAATCTCCAAGAATATTCTTAGTAGTCTCCTAAAGAACCCTAAACACTTGGTGAGAGATCAAAGTTTTATCCCCCATCCAGGTGTCCTCCCCCAAAAAAATTGTTTGACCATTGCCAATCTGCCATTTTAGCCCACTATGGATTGTATTATTATATTTAAGAATGTTTTTTATAAGTGTAAGGCCTAGTAGGGAACCCTTTGGTGGTAATAACATCACAAAAATTCTCATTGTTTGGATACTTGGTGACCATAATATCACACTAGTTAGCACTATGAAGCACAAATTTCCAACCATTTTTTGCCAAAAAGGCTTTGTTCAATAAAGAGATTTTCCTAATTCCCATTCCTCTCATATTCTTTGGCTGAAAAACCTTATCCTAAATAAAAAGGGTCATTCTCTTTCTTTCTTGCATACTTATCCATAGGAAGGTTTTCCAATTAATTCCAACTTTTCTTCCATGGAGCTTGAAATCCTGAATAGATAAATCAAGTAGACTAGAATTCCTTAGAGGGGCATTGCTAGTAGTTGCAATTTTATAGCACTAGTGAGGAGTTTTTCTTTTCCAACTCACATTTAATTATTTCTGAAATTGACCCCTAGAAGCTTCTAGACACCTCTTTAACAGTAAAATGTAGCCCCAAATAGATTATAGGAAGAGTGGCACACTGACGGCCAAGGATAGCTTTGATTTCATTTTGTAGGCTATTTGTGGTGTTGAAGAAATAAATATTGCTCTTATCATAATTAATATGCTGGACAAATACTTTAGCATATTGGTTAATAAAATATTTACATTCTCTAGCTTCAACCACAAAAGTAGTATTGAATATGATGGTGTCATCTATGAAATCCTACAAAATGATTGGAGACATAGTGGAAGCAAGCTCAAGCTCTTGAAATTTTCCCCATTCCACCAGTCTTAAAAATTTTATTTTCAAAACCTCCGTAAGGAGGATACATAGATAAGGGGAAAAGGGGTCCCCCTGTCTGATATCTTTGGCAATTCCAAAGAATCCTCTCAAAACTCTATTGACCAAAACAAAATATTGAACTGTTGTAACACATTCCCTTATCAAATTGATCATTATGTTTTTAAACTCTAGTTTCCCTAGGACTTTAAATAGAAAGTCCCATCTAACTCGATCATAGGCCTTCAAGATATCAAGCTTAAATGCCATTCTTAGCTAATGACACTTATCCATGGAATGAAGGACTTCGTGAGTTCTAATAACACCAGAAAGGATCTGTCATCCAAGGACAAATCCATTTTGATTGCAATTAATGATCCTATCCAAAAGAGGCTTAATTATATTGACTAATACTTTTGAGAATATTTTAAACATAGTATTGCATAAGCTTATTGGACTAAACTCAAAGAGTCTTTTTGGCTCTTGTATCTTAGAGATCAGGGAAATGAAGGAAATGTTCAAATCTTTTAATAACTTTCTAGTCCTGAATAAGTTTTTTATCACCGTGGTGATGTCAAAGCCAACAATATCCCATAATTACTAGAAAAAAGTAGGTGGAAATCCATACAAACTTAGGGCCTTGAATGCACCCATAGAGAAAACAACATTCTTGACCTCATCCTTAGCAACACTGACATCACTAGGTAAACAATTGAGTAGTTGGTCTTCCAAGAGCTTATCAAGAGTGTAATGCTCATCCTTAAAAATATTGCAAAAATAATTTGAGGCCATCGAAACTAATTGAACGTCATCCTTAATTTCACAATTAGTATCATCCTTGAGATTGAGTATAGTGTTTGTATTTATATTCTTACTGGTAGACCGATGAAAGAAAGATGAAATTCCAGTCTCCCTCTTTCAGCCATATGATCTTGGACTTTTGTTTCCAATATATTTCCTCTATATATAAAGTTTCCTTCCATTCTCTTCTTAGATATTCTTCCTCCTTATGGGTTGATTTTGAGTGGTATTCATTAGCCATTTAATTTTGAACTACTATGAATCTCATATTGATTTCTTTTTTCTTGGAAAAACTATCCTCAAATGTGGATTTGTTACAACCCTTCAAATTCCTTCTAATAATATTAAGTTTCTAAACAACTCTACACATTGAAGTCCCTTCGATGGGAGTACTCCACCATTTTTGAATGTAATCACAAAATTATGGATGCACAATCCACATGATTTCATAGCAAAATGGAATGTGTCCCTTATGTAACCTGTTAATCCATTCAAGGAGGGTATAGTTGTGATCAGGCACTATCCATGAGAGGGTAGTTAAGGTAATATCGTACCCTATATCCTAGTTGGAAAAAATTAGGAATATGTCTAGATTTACTTAAATGAGGTCATTCCCCTTCCTATGATTGGAACAGGCGAAGAAGTGCCCCATAAAATCAATATCAATCAAGCCATGCATGATTGACATAGTCGACCAAGTCCACCATACTTTCTGAGTAATCAACTATCCCACCTAAATTTTATAAGGGGAAAAGTGAGGAGTTGAAATCACTTGGAACTAACCAATGTGAAATATTATATTTTTGAATAGGGGAAGGGATCTCCTCCCAAACTACTTTCCTACCTAAATGAGAATTAGGAGCATAGACATTTGATAGGAACTAGGAATCCCTTTGGGAGGTAGATTTAATAATTAAGAAACTATAGGAAAAGGAAAGAAACACACCATCCACTTTCAATGTATCCCACATCGTTACCAATCCTTTAGAAGCACCAATATCTTCACTCAATAAAAAATGGGAACCAAGCCAAAGAACCCTTGCAATTGTGTTGAAGGAGGATTCTATCATTTTGACTTCTTGTAATAGTAGAACATTAATCCTATTTTCAAAGATATAATTTCTTAATGCATGTTATTTTTGGGGGATATTTAAGCCCCTCATGTTCCATGAAAGGAATCTCATTTCTTAGATTCGGTTGTTGATTCCAAGGTCCTTTGCCTTCCATTGGTGATTTCCCTTACAATCTCCTTGTCTAGTAAGTCACTAATATGAGTGTTCCATTTGTGCTTTCAATCCAACATCAGCCTTCTTATTCCTGATTTTTCTTTTATGTGTCATCCAACCTTCCTCACCCAACATAGCACTTATTGAAGCTCCTGGTGAGGAGTAGGTTTTTTTCAAGGGTGGAGAAATTACTATAAAATTTGTAAGAGGGGGTTAGGTGAACCTCTTCCCTCACTCTTACAAAAACTAGGTGTGGTGGGCATGGGGATCTCCCCTGACAATATTTTGGTCTTCAGGGTAGAGGGGGGTTTATCTCCTTCATCTAACAAGGTTGTTTATTCTAGATATTTAAAGGGTTTCTCAACCTACCCTACTTTCTTATGGGTTTCCATTAGCTTTAATAACCCTTCAATGAATGGATATTCACCACTCTTATCCTTTGAGCCAACCTCACCAGGATTAGAAGCTATCGATATTGTGGGCGAAGTGCAAATGCCCTTTAGTTTAAGGGGTGCCTTATCAAGGGATTTAGAGTTAGAAATTAAATGACCTGATTTGGAGCATTTCTATTAAAAAAATGTGGCATTTCCATACTTTATTTCACTTACCCAACTTGGATTTCCAAGTAATGAAATTGGGGAGAGTCTTATGAACAACAACATTAACACAAAAGAAAACAAAAACTAACTTGGATTTTGCCTTAGTCACACCATTTGTGGATACATAGTGGCCAAAAGTGTCTCCTATCCAACATAAAATCTTCTCATCCCAAAATTCTAGTAGGAGCCCCAACATACGAACCCATACTGTTGTAGTCCTACTTAAATTTGCCACAGGATAAAATCCTAGCTTCCATCTGCAAAGGGAAAGATAATGCTTTCCATAGGCCTAGGACCCCATAAGGACTGTAATCAAGTAATCCTTTGTAGTAAATTCATTGAAAAGGGTGTTAGGCATAACACTGATTGAGACACTTCCTTTGAGCCTCTATATTTGAGATGCCCATTTTATCACCATATTGATGGTTGGTCTAAAGGTAAATAATCTCCCTACTAGGGTATTGTTAATCGGGGAAATAATAGAACCAACCACTAAGTCAGGGAACATAACGGTCGTGCCTTCCTCAGTTTGTGAACATTTTGGAAAGGATTCTTTCTCAACCTGTTTATGGTTTTCCCCCACCAGCACCTTCTTCCACCCATCAGGTTGACTATCTCTTTTTGCATTTGCTAGTTTTGACTTGTTGGAAACCACATAAGGTATATCAATTCTAGGGGAGAAGAGACCCCCTTGACCTTTTGTTCAATCCCAAGATTGGGACCAGTGACCCCAATGACTTTTTGTTTTGTTTGCCCTGTGAGAACCCCATTGGGTAGAACATTTATAGCTGTGGGAGGTTCCCCAGACTAGTCCATTTATTACAAGTTGTTGATTTTGTAATTAATCAATTTTTCAAGCTTTATGTATAAGTATGAGATCTCTTTTGGTTTGAGAAGAGGAGAATAACTAGTTAGTGCTAAGCTCATTTAGTAGTATCTTTGTTAAATCATAAAGTTTCATATCAGTCAATATAATTTCTTTTTGATTTGCAATAAGAATATTATTTTAGCAATGAAGATTGAATACTAGTAGCTAAGATTGTAGCCACTCTAACAATGATCATTTGAGGTACTATAACTCTATAATTGTTTATAATAGTTTAGATTATTGTTTAGATACATACAATCAATAATGAGTTATTTGGGATATGTTATGCTACAACATAGTTCATTCATGTATTTCTGCAACATCTGAAACCATTGTTGTACCAATTAACTAGTCAGATTGTAGCCACTGCTCTGTCATTCCACAGTTTACCCACAACCACTATTGTACAACTACTTTCATTGCCAAACTTCTTGTATTTTTAATTTATATATTTCTTTAAATTTAGTTTCCTTTATGCAATTAATATAATATCTTAGAGGCTCCCTTAGTACACATATAGTGTAAACCAATCACAAGTTTATGCTTCCCTCTAGGCTGATAATTTAATGAACCTCTCTAGGAAAATGAGTTACTTAATGTGGGATTTACTGCCCCTAATAGGCCATTTTAATGGCATACTTTAGATAACCTAGAAGAACTTTTGATAGGTCTTTTCCTATGTTTTCTTTTATTACTCCAAGACTTTATGCTTTAAAAATGTTAATATCTAGTAGTCAACCACTGAACCTATACCATGGACATATGCTTACTTAATATGCTTTATCTGGATGAATATGCTTTGTTTATTACTATGGAATTATGATCATGTTTTATGAATGAATTGACTGTTTGAGCAATAGATAATGCATATGTAATTTAATGATTATTTTCCATGAATGCTTTTATCCTAATAGTTTTAATGTAGTGCATCGAAGTAGCAACCGTCATCTTGTTTAGGTGAGCATGTCTATGTGTTGGACACTTGACTTGGTCCTGCAGCAGACACACACAGATGAAACATCAGCATAGAAATAGTGGAAGGTTTCTGGTTAATCCAGGTGGAGACGGTTGAGTAAAGACTTGGAAAATGCAATAATTTCCCTGATAAAATCTAGGAGAGAGTGGGAAGTTAGATATGCTGTCTAAGTAGTTCTTTCCTCTTTTTTGGACCGATTCCATTTCCTGTTTTCTAGATTTCCTTTCTATTTGTTGTTTGTAATAAAAACTCCACCTTTTCTTAGGGTGTATTGAGTTTAGCAGTTAGATGTTTTCCCTTTAAATAAAGCCCCACTCCTATGTGAGAAGGAGGGCATTATTATTATAGTTGCAATATAGTTCAATTCTATTGTTTTACTATTGATGAGAATCTCTGTACTCTGTTATTCACTTTAATGAGCAAATGAAGTGTTGAGATAAGTTCTGTGTAATTGAGTGTTCTAGGTACTCATCCAAGGGGGCCCACTTGGTGAGGAATCCATAGTTAGATTCATTTTAGTTTAGTTCACTTTCCTACATTTCTGTCATTTCAATTCCTATGCTGAATAGCTACTGCAGCCAAAGCCACAGGACAACTATCGCTTCCTGTGGTTGAGCAACAGAGTAACTAATGCATTAGAGTTAGTTTGTGCACTCTTCCATTCTACTAGAAACATTCACTTCCATCATTTACTTTCAATTATTTATTTTCACAGCAATAGTTTATCTTTCCTTCGAGTATTCATTTCATGCAGCAGTAGTATAGTTTCCCTTCGAAAGCATTTACTTCCTGCAGCCATATAATAGTTTCTTTCTAGCATTTGTTTCTTGCAACAATTATAGAATGATTGGGTGCATATTTTTTCTGGCTCATTTCAAGTAACATGTCCCTGTGTTTGACATATTAAATGAGTTTCTTATAAATAGGATGAAGTGCTCAGATGGATGTCCAATCCCTGAATTAAAGGATTATGCCTAGTTTCTGAGCCTTTATAACAAATGATCATTTTTGGCACCACTGCCAGGGATAGTTCCAAGCCTGGTTCTTATTCAACCATTTCTAGGATTTATTTTCATTCTTTCATTTCCTACTTTAAGTAGATTAAGCCTTATCTTGACAAAACAAACTGCTATTCACGTCATTCCATACTATCTGCATGCATAATAGATGAAGAGACGCCCGAGGAGGGTAATTTTCAAATCCATCTAGTAACCTATTTGAAGAAAGAAGCTAGTTCATTGACACTATAGTTGAGCTTCCTGAAGCCCCTTCATCATCCTCATCTTCTGAGGTTGAATTTCATGGGTTTTTCCAGGAACAACCAAAAGCCAATCTATTTGTTGAAGCCTTTGCCAACCTAGAACTTCAGAATCCTAGAGAATAAAATCCTTGGTAGTTAGTCATCTACCAACCTCAGAACCCACCTCAAAATCCACCTCAGTGACCATGAAGGATGGCCAATCCTGCTACATTTCCTTTTCCCATCTTCGATCAACGAGATAATAACAACCTCAAGAATATTCCCTCTTCTTCTCTTCCAAAATTTTACGGCCTTGTCACAGAGGACCCAGATACCTTTCTCTTTGAGTTTGATATCCTTTGTAGGATCTATGACTACACCACTAATGCCCACAGTCTTAAGCTCTTTCCTGCAACACTTAAAGATTCTGCATTGTGATGGTTTATGGGCTTAGGACAAGATTTTGTCCACAATTGGGATGAAATGAAGGATGCTTTCTTGCTGAAATACAAGGAGTACTATCAAGGAAATGATATGCAAGGGGATGAAATATTTAAGATGTCATAGAAGGAGGATGAGAGTCTTGAGGATTATGTCTCAAAGTTCATGTTCAATTTGCAGAAGAATAGTCAACATGAGCTTAATGAAGAATCTCAAAAGTTGCTCTTTTTGTGAGGCATTCATGACAGATGCACAGAGGCACTAGACCTAATGGCCAGAGGAGATATCACCCAGGCATCATGGGATGATATCTAGAAGATCTGCCTTAAGTACTCAAGAGTTGTTGTTAAGAAAGGAAGGGGATATAGGTCCAGCCTGGGGAAGTCCAATGGTGTTGGTGCTTCACAGACAGAGATAACCAATCTCTTGTTTGATTTAAAGAAAGATATCAATAACAACATGGCCACTCAGCTAGATACCATGTAGGCTAAGAAGAAACATGAGGAAGCAGAGGCCATGCTAGCAGAATTCTATCCACATTGTAGATAAAAGAAGAGATACTGCAGATGCAAACTGGTTTCTAACATGGAGACTACACAAATGATGAATGATTACAAACTAGTTGAACCAGAGGAAGAGCAGTTGTTCTTCATCACTTAGCAATGACCATGGGTACAGAGACAAGGTATGCCTCAGGACCCTCTTTCATCTAGTGTTCCTTTTTATAATAATCAATGGCAACCCCCCATAAATTACCAAAATCCTCCATGGAATAATTCCCAGAATTAGTGGCAGTATTACCCCAATCCACAGTGGCCAAACCGTCAAGGAGGTTGGAAAAGACCTCAAGGGGCATGGCAGCCACCACAGGGTAATTGGAATTAAAACCCATAATGGTGAGGTGGCCAACAATGGCCAAATCAAACACAAGGATTTTTTCCACCACCTATGCAGCCTCCACAACAACAAGCTCTTTTGCCACCTCCTGCAGCCACTAACCCACCTCCTAAGCCTACTCAGTTACCTACATAGCCACAGTCAAATGCCAATAATCAACCTCCTCCACCTCAAAAAAATGTGTATGCTACAGAACCTTCATAGTATCCCATGCAATACCCTGCGTATGCAATCAACCTTGATGATATTCACCTACGGTCCGATACCACTCTACCTGCACTTGAGCCTCCTTTAATTATTGAAATTACTTATGAGGAGCCTAATCAACCTAATAATCCATCTACTCTAGTAGCCCCTACACCACCAGCTAAAGCCAATCCACATACCATTCCTCCTTTTCCGCAAAGATTACAACATAGCAATCTGAAAACCACTGATGAAGCAGCTTTCAATATCCTTGACCAACTAAAGAATGTCAACGTCCAAATTCCCCTTTTCTAGGAAATCAAATATGTTCCCACCTATGGAAAAGCCATCAAGGAAGCTTGCTTTAAAAATCCTGGTTGCAAGAAGAAGGATCCCTAGACTGTCCATGTCCTAGGAAAACTAGCGGACATCATGTTATGGAAGCTTACCATCCCACAATATTCTGACCCTGGTAACCCTGTTGTCAAGGTCATTATTAATGGGAATGCTATAAAAAATGCCCTGATTGATCTTGGATCACCTATTAATTTCATAACCAAGGACATTATGTAATTCCTTGGTATCACCAACCTCCGTAATACACCTACTGTCTTGCAGCTCATAGACAGTTTGACTGTAAAGCCTAATGGAGTGGTGAAAGACATTGTGGTTGACCTTGAGTCTTGGTCCTACCCTACAGATTTCATGATCCTCATGCCAAAAGCTACCCTAGGAGGCTATCCAATTATTTTGGGACGTCCTTGGCTGGCTACCGTTGATGCCTATATTAGTTTTTGGTCAAGAGATATGACCATTTCTGATGGCCAACACACCAAAACTTTGGCCTTGTATCCTCCTGCTCAACCACAGATGGAATTAGCCTCTCCCATATGGCTAGATGTAGGAGAAGAAGCCAAAGTTATTAATTTAGTATCCCAGTTAATGATGTTAACAAGGGATCCCTCAGCTTTAAGAGGGAGATAGAGTAATCACTAACACCATGCATAACTAGTATGGATCAAACTTAGACCCTTTGGATAGTTCCTTCCAAAACCACTCCTTGCAGCCATTGTACTTTGATTACCAATTATCTTCCCCTGTATCTAACCAGCTCTATCACCAAATGCTTCCCTATGAGATCCAAGTTCCCTCATTGACGGATGCATCTATGGTCGAGCTCACTAAGAAACTAGAAGTTTCCCCTGAACGATGCTTGCACATTAATAGAAAACTTACTCCTCAGCAGCAAACATTGTTGACCAAGTTATTAAAGAGGCACTAGAGGTGGTAACTATGGAAAAGCATGATTTTGGTTATGCCACTATGGAGGCCCCCTCCATTGGTTATTTTGCTGCCAATTTCCTTGTGGTGGTTGCCATTAATTCTGAGGTTGAGGCCACTGGTTAGGCCACTGGTTATTCCAGGCAGGCTGAGAGTACTGAGAAGGATTCTGATAACTTTGGTTTTGCCATTGATTATTGTAAGGATTTGAAAATTGTAATGGGTCCTTAGGCATAACTTGTCTTGAATCCCATGGTCAACGTTGAGCAACAAAGAACACTTTCTCATCGTCTCCTTCTATCTTCATGTACTCAGTGGGC
The DNA here is from genome assembly GCA_018584345.1 of Thuja plicata. Taxonomy (NCBI): domain Eukaryota; kingdom Viridiplantae; phylum Streptophyta; class Pinopsida; order Cupressales; family Cupressaceae; genus Thuja; species Thuja plicata. The sequence continues at coordinate 9,652,964 of MU223225.1, forward strand.
AAATGTTGATTTTCTAGGTTTGCCACCAGCTTGCATCCTCAGTCTTTCTTTTATTTACGACAATGAGGATAGTACTCAACTAACTATGATTCAACATCTACATGCTTCTTCTTGGCAGCCATGGTGTCGAGATGTGTAGCAACATCACTAATGATGTCTTTCTTGAAATCCGTAAGCAAGTTAGATATCTCCAGCTTGGAAGTGCCCGAACTGATCCCTTTAGTGACTATGGACCGATACCCTCTGCCTTTCTTCATAGTTGATCTGGAATAATTGAGACAAATTTTCTTGAGGTCATCCCAAGAAGATTGGGGTATGTCCCCACCAGCCATGAGGTCCAGTGCTTCCAGACAACTATCATTTACTCCTCTTAAGAAGACTAGTTTTTGTGAATCCTTTGCCAACACATGTTGGGGATTCTTCTGCACTGTGTATAAGAAATGTGAAACATAGTCCTCCAAGGTTTCATCCTCCTTTTTCAACATTCTAAAAATTTCATCTCCCCTTGCGTCAGTCACCTTGCAATACTCTTTGTATTTTTGCAGAAACAGAGTCTGCATTTCATCCTAGGTGCTTGCTGCATATGCTCCTAAGCCCATGAACCATCGTAAGGTTGACTCTTTCAGTGTTGCTGGAAATAGTTTGAGTTTGTGGGAATTGGTGTTATAGTCAAAGATATGATAGAGGATGTTGAACTCGAACAAAAAGGTGTCAGGATTTTCGGTTATCAGGCCATAAAACTTTGGAAATGTGGCAGTGGGTATATTTTTGAGATTAGAATTGTTTATAAGGCTCAAAAGAGGAAATAGGAAAGTAGGTTGTGCAATTACTGGAGATATTCAGAACTAGAGTTTCTGCTGGAAAGGAATATTAGTACAAGATTGTTAACAATATGTGCATTTGGGTCAGAATTATCGAGAAAGTTGGCCAAAATTTCAGCAAAAGGTCGAAGACCACTTATATCAAAAGGCTATTCTGCAAAAAAAGATGTTGCAGGAAATTCAGGACTTGCATCAACAAAAGGTAACTCAACTTCTTCAACTTATTCATTCAAATTCGCAGAATCTCCTAGAAGAAATCTGCCATATTCATCTCTTCTCCTTCCTCTTCGATGCATGCAAATGAATTCTTCACACTTGTGAAGCAAATTTAGGACTGCAAACCACTATCTAAAAGCTAGCTAGAAATGAAAAAGATGACTTAGAAAGTTTCTCAGCTTGACACCATCCCCGAAAACAACATCAAAAATGAGCTGCCTCACAATAGGTGCTTAGTAATCATGCCCAAAGCCTCTCTTAGGAATAGTTCTTTCAATCCAAGGATTACTTCTCCCACCATGAGGTGCATTTAGTTTATCAACCCAGGGATGTATACTTGAAATGGTATGACACAGTATGTGCACTAAGTCTCTTAAAGAGTCATTCTATCTATGCTGCAGGAAGGTAAAATGCATGAAAGTAATCTATGCTAGCGTTGCAGGAAAGGAAACACACTTAATCCTTACTGAAATTAATGCTGTAAATTGTAAATTCTTTTGAAGCCTATTCCTTCAACCTAGAACATTCACTATAACTATCCTTGCAGGTGCTGCAAGAACATTCACAAAGTATAGTGCTGCAGGAAGAAACTGTAATCTTCTATCTAAAATGCTGGGAATGCTGAAAGTAAATCTACTCTACTCTATTCTAATCCACCTTCCAAGTGGGCCCCCTTGGTCAGCTTCTGCTAATCTACTAACATAGAAGGTAAACCAAAAGTCACTTCATTATATTTCAAGAACTGATTACATAAGAACGATACATAAAACTGGAAATGAACTTGATGTGCAAGATGCAATAATGTATTACAAAAAATTTTGAACTTACAAACTAACAATCAAATCCCTATAAATAGAGGATCGACATTTTATGCCAAAATAGAAAAGAAAAGATCTATCTGAAATCATGCTAGAGAAGAAAAGGGAAACGTAACAGCCCACGACATGTGCACTGAAGTCTGGGCGACCAATTCAACATGATGATGAGTGCAGAGGGAATATATCAGTGCTACATTCCTGCATTTATGGAACAATGGCTCCTCTTTTGTAGTAGTCATGTCTTTTGGTGCCATGATGGTTACCCATTGCAGCTGGACCTCAACATCCTCTTTTAAATGCCGTCGACCACTCTCAAACTGCTCCTACTTCCTGGCAGGTTAGTTATCATGCAGAAATATTCATACAAGTAAACTTAATCAAATTGATCCAAATATTAGAACACACATTCTGATTGCTATATGAAATACTATAATATATATAATATTGGCAAAACATGACATAACTATCTACCCATGGGTTTGACAGTTCTAACTGTACTTTAACACAAGTTCAACTGATTATAAGTCCATAAATGTTTTGGTAATAGTTAAAACAAAGTGTTAAGATCAATATAATAGAGACAATAAATGGTCTCATCAAAAGGTCTGGACCTAAAGTTATGCACTCATAAGATTTTTATAAAGGAGGATAAACCCCCAGTAAGGCAATTTCAAAGACGCGTCAACCCTGCCCTCCGTTAGATAGTTAAAGCCGAACTCCAAAAACTCCTTAAAGATGGCTTCATATACCCTATATCAGACAGCCAGTGGGTTTCCCCACTAGTCATAGTTCTTAAGAAAGGTGGCAAGTAGAGAGTGTGTGTGGATTACAGAGAGCTTAACAACACCACTAAAAATGACCATTTCCCTCTTTCATTCATTAACCAGGTTCTGGACTCTCTAGCAGGGAAGAAATACTTTTTTTTCTTGGATGGGTATAATGGATACAATTAGGTCCAGATTATTCCTAAGGATCACTAAAAGAACACATTCACCTGCCCATGGGGGACTTTTGCTTATTTAGTTTTAACATTTGGCCTGTGCAATGCTCCTGCTACTTTTCAGTGGGCGGTTATCAACATTTTTGCTGACATTTCCCATGACTATATGGAGATCTACATGGATGAATTTACAACTTATGGTGAAACTTATGAGGAAGCGTTGGAAAATCTGGAAAAAGTCCTCACCAGGTGCAAAGAACACAACCTATCTTTGAACAACGAGAAGTGTTTTATGATGATGCAGGAGGGAGTAGTGCTTGGTCACTATATATCTCCTCTTGGTATTCAGGTAGACCCAACCAAAATTGAAGTCATTGTGAATCTATCTACCCCAGCCAAACAGAAAGATGTTAGAAGATTTCTTGGTCACGCTGGGTATTACAGAAGATTCATAAAGGACTTCAGGAAGATGGGCAGTCCTATGTATTCACTACTCACTAAAGATGTTGGCTTTATCTGGACATCAGATTATGATGAAGCTTTCCTGTAGCTGAAGTCTGTACTGACTCAAACACCTATTTTGCGAGGTCCTAATTGGACCCTCCCATTCCACATTCATACAGATGCCTCTGATCATGTTGTTAGCTCAGTTCTTGGACAAAAGGAAGGTACTCTAGAATATGCTATTTATTTCATTAACAAAAATCTGCAAGGAGCTGAGTTGAATTACATAGTTGCCAAAAATGAGCTATTGGCTGTTATCTATGCTCTAAACAAATTCTGCCACTATGTCACTGGTTATCAAATCTTTGTGCATACGTATCATGTAGCCATTAAGTACCTAGCTAATAAACCTACAATAACAGGGAGGTTAGCTAGATGGTTGTTGCTGCTGTAGGAGTTTGATATTACCATCATATATAAGCCAGGCAGATCAAATGTGGTGGCCGATTTTCTCTCATGCCTGCAGAATGCTGATGAACCTATGGCAACTGATGACATTTTCCCTAACGACCACCTATTCTCTATTGTATCTCAAGCTCCCTAGTATGCTGATATTGCTAACTATCTAGTTTCCCAAAAGGTACCTCTACACTTCTCTCCAAAGGAAAAGCGGTTACTAATAGAGAAAACTTTCAAATTTTCATGGATTGCTGATTGTTTGTTCTCTACTGGCCCCGCCAAGTATTGAGAAGATGTATTTGAGATGATGAAACTTATGACATCCTACGGGCTTGTCATGATGAGCCCTATGGGGGATATTTTGCTGCTAAAAGGATAGCCATGAAGGTACTTAACACTGGTTACTAGTGGCCATCCCTCTACAAGGATTCAACCAATTACACTAGGAAGTGTGATCGATGTTAGAGGATGGGGTGGCCTACTAAATTTGATGAAATGCCACTCTTTCCTCAGGTCGTAGTGACTTCATTTGATAAATGGGGAATCAATTTTGTCAGTCCCATTAGTCCTGCATCTAATGACAATTCATACATACTTGTATGTACTGATTATGTAACCAAGTGGGTGGAGGTTAGAGCCATGAAGCATGCTAGGGATAATAGAGTTGCACAGTTTTTGTATGAGGAGATATTCACGCACTATGGTGTACGCTGAGAGTTAGTCACTGATCAAGGAGCTCAATTTACCTCTACGTTGATTACTGCTATGATGAATGAGTATAATATTTGCCACCAAAAATCAAGCCCCTATCACCCACAGGTGAATGGTCAGGCAGAAATCACCAATAAGGAGATAAAAGCTATCCTCATGAAGACAATTCAATAGCACATGAAAGATTGGAGCAGTCACCTCCAAGAAGCAGTATGGGCCTATCGAACTACATGGAAAACAACAATAGGTTTTACTCCTTTGGAGTTGGTATATGGAAAAATAGCTGTGATGCTGATTGAGTTTGAACATAAGACTTTATGCATGACATTGCAGCTCAACATTGATCTTACTGAAGCATAATGCAACAAGATCCTTCAGCTTAACCAATTAGATGAGATAAGGAAAGCCGCCCTGCAGTACATGGAATTGGTTCAGACACAACGGAAAAAGTGGCATGATTCTCATATCCTTTCCAACCAGTTTTCTCCTGGTGATTGGGCTCTTTTGTATGATTCTAGATTCCAAGAAACCCAAGGTAAGCTTACAACATGTTGGCTTGGCCCTTATGATATTATACATGTTTATGCTAATGGAGTAGTTCAGTTATCCACCATCAATATTGTATATTTCAAGTTACTAGTGAATGGTCATAGGATTTGCTTGTACCATAAACCTGAGACAAAGGCCAATTTCCTATGGCAGTTTGAGATTTCTCCTACCACAGCTGAACCTCCTATAGCTAAAGAACTTCCTGCAGTCGACGAACCTCCTCCTCCTGCTGAAGACTTTCCTATAGCCAAAGGAGCTCCTGTAGCCAAAGAACCTCCTTCAGCTGAAGACTTTTCTGCATTTAAAGGACCTCTTCCTACTGAGGGCATTCCTGCAGCCAACCAGAGTAATTATTTTCTCCAGTCATCTCTTTGAAAATTTTGACATGCATTCATAATAAGATTTTTGTTTCCCACAAAAATTATTTTTCTGTAATAAAAATGTCATCCCATCAGCTTTTTCATCATCTTTTTCCGCCATCAAAGCATTCACATCACCTCATTATTGTGTTAGATCAAATTTTCACTCTACCTATGTCATCAAATCTTTTCAGATTTGGGCATTTAATGGTATAATATTCCATGACACATTACTTTATTGTTTCAAAAAGTTTTTTTGCTTCATTTAAGATGATTATGATACATTGTAATTAATATAGAGATTCATCCGTGATTTTGATGTACTTTTCTATGCAAGTGTGGACACTTGTCACCTTTTTCAGAGGGGGCAGTAAATAGGTTTTGTGTGTAATAAATGAAATATCCCATCAGCTCAAATAATCTGTCAGTTTCAATTCTGCTGTCATAATTTCCATCCTTTGTCATTACTATTTTTGCTACCAGAATTGTACTAAGCTGTCATATTAAAAATGATGATTTGACAATCCCTGCGTAATCAAATCTGTCTTTTAACTTAACATCCTAACTTATATTTACGGCACCAGTTCAAAAATTCCTTTTGCATCTTGTCTGCATTACCCGGAAACCTAGATAGCTTAATTCAAAATTTTGGGTACAACAGTAGCATTTCAACAAACAGAGTTAGCGGTAGCAGTGGAATAAGAGGTGTTTTATGAATTTTTCAGAAATTATTGAAACAACAGGATGGGTGGTTCTCCTATACGACATGAACCAGCAAACCACTTTGCATTATTACAGGACTAGGATAGTGTTTAGGTTTTTAACAGAGTGGGGTGGCTGACCTTTTTTGTTAGGTTAAATGGTTATGATGAAGCCATGGCACTGGAATTCTTGAGAACTTACAACAATGGATTTGCATATGTTAAAGGGTTGCGAATTGAAGCTTCTGAAGCATCAATTGCTGAATTCTCTGAACTTCCTTCTACAAGAGAAGTGTTTCTGCATGGGCACAATGCACACACAACTAGAGCAGAATTTTCTTTACTAGAAGATGCCCCAATAGATTACAACAAATAGGGTGTTAAGTGAACATCTCCTCTAGGAGAGTATCCTTAGTTGGCAGTTCATATTATCAGGTACATTACCTGTGAAGGCCATTTTTCATTTCTACATGTAGTACACTTTATATTAGTGAGCTATTTACGACATGACCATTTAGTAAATGCTCCCAATTTTCTTTATGCCCTTTTGAATTTAAGTGATGAAGAGGTACGAAGGGGCGATAGAATGCAGTGACCCACCATGGTTTAATCAAGCTTTTGGTGGAAAGGTCACTACAAGATGTCTCTCCCATGTCCTAGGATAGATTTATTATATCACCTCATGTTCAGTTACATGGAGAAGGGCCACAACCTGAAATTCAAGAACAACAAGAGAATAACCCTGATGAGGATGAAGAATTGGTTGAGCTAGATGAACCTTTGAGAAATCCTTCTCCTTTGGGAGTTAATGTGGAGAATGTGCCACTCAGCTATCCAAACCCTACCTCAGGGAGTGAAGAAACTAATGTTCCCACAATTTCTCAGCAAAAAGATAAAAAAGGTAAGGTTAAGGCCAAGATGGAAAAATATATGAGTCAAGATGTTCCTATTTCTACTATTTCTCCTACATCCACACCTGTTAAGAAAATAAAAATTTCACAAAAGCATCCTGCAGCTTCTATTGATACTCCATTGCACAGAAGTGTTTGTTTGAACACTACACAAATAGACAACAAGGAATCCCCTATTACAGTTGAATCTTCTCATGTCTCCTCTGAGGAGCCCTTACAAGAGCAACTGCAAGCATGTAGTCCGATTGCAGAATGCCAGGGTATGATGGAAGAGGATCCTGTAGCCGCTGAAGTGGTTAAAGAAGCAGAGTGTGTAATACCAGAGGTAGTAGAACCTAAAGGAGCCAGAAGAGAATCTTCTTCTCTACATGAAGGAAATCATGGGGAAAATCCCCTTGTTCTAGATAATGTGCCAGTTTGTACAAAGAAAGAGGAAGGCCCACAAGTAGCCAGGCCGGTCCCACATAGGAAACCAGAAGAGGAAATTGTTCATGCTCTCTCAATTGACTATTTTAATGCAATACAATATCAAAAGTTGATGTGGGAGTTAGAAAAGATAAAATTAAGAAGGGAGCTCGAAAGGAAACAACAAGAAATTGAATTCCTACATAATAAAATAAATGATATTAAAGACATAATTCTTGATTTAATAGAATGAAAACCACCACCATGGGTTTATACCCTATGCCTTAAGGAGCAATTTCTACTATTTAAGTTAATGAGAGTCCTTCAGGATCTCAACTCAGGCATAGGAACCCCATAGGAATTTGTGGCCGCATATAATACATCACCTAATTGTGTCCATAATTTGTTATGTGAGTTATATATTCATAATTATGCTGTTCCTTTAAACATTAATTGGAATCCCCTTCTTTTTGTTGGTGATATACATTTGTCTGCCCTTCTTTCCTGGACCCAGAATGAAATTAATTATGGAGGACAATTGCATAAGTACATAATTATCGAACAGTCCTTTTCATTGCCCCTTCATCCTAAAAGACGATCACCGTGATGACTTTACTATGATTGGATGCAAATTGTTTATGGGTTTCATGATTCTATACCCAGGAAAAAGGATTCTGGAAAGCCATGAGGAAGTTTTCGTAGCATTTGAAAGATTGTCACTATTAGACGGGGACAGAGCAGCTGAGGGATTAAGGCAGAGATGGGGGAGACTAACTATGTCACTCAAGAAGGCAAAACCACACAGTCTGATCAACCTACGGGCTGCAATGCAGCGTGTTAACTGGTATATACATCTGGGATGACAACCACGACCTGAAAGATGATTGCCACTCACCTTCCAGCCTCCTCTACCTTTATGGCTACTATACAGCTGTATGGATGATGAACTAGATGAGCAACAAGAACTAAGCAGATGCATGAAGGTGGAGAGAACAAATGGATTCTACTGATGAGTGGGAACCTCCATGATTGGAGAGACACATGAAGGAGACCTTCAAGTTCTTGTAAAGATCTAGAATGTCTTAGTGCCTGAGGACTGACACTAGTCTTCGTAGGGGGAAAAATGATAGGCCATTTTATTGGCACACTTTAGATACCCTAGAAGAACTTTTGATAGGTATTTTCCTATGTTTTCTTTTATTAATCCAAGAATTTATGCTTTAAAAATGTTAATATGTGGTAGTCAACTACTGAACCTATGCCATGGACATATGCTTACTTAATATGCTTTATCTGGATGAATCTGCTCTATTTATTACTATGGAATTATGATCATGTTTTATGAATGAATTAACTGTTTGAGCAATAGATAATGCATATGTACTTTAATCATTATTTTCCATGAATGCTTTTATCCTAATAGTTTTAATATAGTGAAGTAGCAACCATCATCTTGTCAGGTGAGAACGTCTATGTGCTAGACGCTTGACTTGGTCCTGCAACAGACGCACACATATGAAACATCGACGTAGCAGTAGTGGAAGGTTTCCAGTTAATCCAGGTGGAGACGGTTGAGCGAAGACTTGGCAAGCACAATAATTTCCCTGATGAAATCTAGGGGAGAGTGGGAAGTTAGATCTGCTATCTAAGTATTTCTTTCCTCTTTTCTGGATTGATTCCATTTCTTGTTTTCTAGCTTTCCTTTTTGTTAGTTGTTTGTAATAAAAGCTCCCACCTTTTCTTAGGGCATATTGAGTTTAGCAGTTAGATGTTTTCCCTTTAAAAAAAGCCTCACTCCTACATGAGAAGGAGGGCATTATTATTATAGTTTCAATATAGTTCAATTATGTTGTTTTACTATTGATGAGAATCTCTGTACTTTTTTATTCATTTTAATGAGAAAATCAAGTGTTGAGATTAGTTCTGTGTAATTGAGTGTTCTGGGTACTCACCCAAGGGGGCCCACTTGGTGAGGAATCCAAAGTTAGATTCATTTTAGTTTAGTTCACTTTCCTGCATTTTCATCATTTCAATTCCTATGCTGAATAGCTCCTGCAGCCAAAGCCACAGGACAACTACCGCTTCCTACGGTTGAGCGGTAGAGTAACTAAGACATTAGAGTTAGTTTGTGCACTCTTCCATTCTACTAGCAGAATTCACTTCCATCATTTACTTTCACATCAATAGTTTAGCTTTCCTTTGAGTATTCATTTCATGCAACAATAGTATAGTTTCCCTTTGAAAGCATTACTTCTTGCAGCCATAGAATAGTTTCTTTCCAGCATTTGTTTCTTGCAGCAATTATAGAATGATTAGTTGAGAAAGTGCTTGGTGCATATATTTTGCTGGCCTATTTCAAGTAACACGTCCCTGGGTTTGACATATTAAATGAGTTTCTTATAAAGAGGACGAAGTGCTTAGTTGGATGTCCAATCCCTGAGTTAAAGGATTATGCCTAGTTTTTGAGCCTTTATAACAAGCGATCAGCCCCATTAAGTGTGTGCATTGGGTTATCTACACCAATATACTTTACTTAAAGGGATCAATCATTTTTGGTGCCATTTTTAGGGATGGTGTTAAAGCACTTAAGATTTTTAGAAATTTTGAAAGTTGGCACAATTATATCTAGCAACAAAAAATGGATTTCGGATCCATGGATCATGATAACCAGATGCCAATGTTATTACTGACAAGTTTGGGACAAATGGAAGAGAGTGAGATGGAAATCATTGATGACATGTTCTCTAGCATTATAGAAGAATTTTTTTCAATAATTGATACCAAGTTAGTGCTTTCTAAATCAATAAACTCTAACCATGAAAAAGGGATGATTATGAGGAAAATGAAGACAACCTTGTTTTTCAAGATTGAAGAAGTTAATATACACAAGAATTATAGCCAAGATGAATGTACTCCAACTTTAAGAAGAGAGCTACCATGAAGTTCATATCAGTCCTTTAATGTGGAAAAGTGAATAAGAAGCTGGAGAATACAATTTTTGGGATGATTTAGAGACCTTTTGCTCAAATCTGGATGCTAAATTAGTATCTTTTGTAGAACAAAAATGTGATTAGCATGAGCATAGTACAAAAATTTCTATATTTCTATTAAATCAGTCAGAAAATGGACTTCATAAATAAAAAAGAGGATAAAAAGGAGTCCATCAACATAAAGCCAATAATAAGGGTTCAAAATTTCTTCTTTCATCATGGTTTCCTATTAAAAATCTAGCTAAGATGGAGGCAAATGAAGCATCACAAGTTATGTTTACACCAAAAAATGAAGTTACAGTTGAAGATGAAGGTAAATTTGTAGTTGAAGCTAAAGAATAACAATCTCAATTTACTTATGTACTTACTAAAAAGTTAGCACCCATAATTGGAGGCTCTAGGACCTTTTAGACCCCATATTGGTGATTTCAAGGGTTCAATGATCGATTTGTTTGATCCCAACAACTTGTAATTTATTCCTTTGCTTTCTATCACACTCTCCTAGGTCCCGAGAAATTTTGAGGCAAAAGTACCTGGACTAGGTCGGTCAGGTTGACCTAGTCCTAGACTGGGTCATCCAAGTTGACCTTGTCCTATGTTTTTAGCCCCGGAGTTGGTTTGGGGCCCGATGACGGGGTTTTCCTCCAATTTCCAAATTTGTGGTGATGATGGAGTTAAATTGAATCCCAAAAATGAGTATAAAATGGGACTCTCTCCTCTCATTTTGACATAAAATAACAATACATTAAAGAGCTCATTCATATGCAAGCAAGTCAAGTTCTCAAGCAATTCAAGCTGTGCAATTGAAGTGGTGGATTAAAGACTTGAAGGAAAGAACCTAATCTAGGATTTCCAAGTCTCCATTTCTTCAAGATCCATTCAAGAAAAGGAAATCTTCTCTCATTGATGCAAATTTCTCTCGCATGATGGCCAAGTAGAGGATTTCACAAGAAATCAAGAAGATCCACACATTCACTCTCCTTCTCTTTCTCCATTGAGGTTATCAAGCATATATTCATTCAAGATCTAGGATTTGGAAAGTGTAGATCCATGAATTTATGAAGGCATCCTTGAGTTTATAATACAAGCATACATACAAGCATCTTCATGGATTTGACTAATTATTACATCCATTCATGAAGGTTTTTTCATGCAAGGTGAATCTAATATTTATCTTGTTTACATTACTTTCCTTTATGCAATTTCAATATCATTTAAAGTTTTATTCCTATACGGGGGTTTGACCAAGTCAAACCCCTTTCCACAACCTTTTCCCCTTCTTTTCTATACATAGGAACAATTTTGGGAATTGTGGAGCTGGATTTGAGAGTCTTTGAACCAGTTGTAGACCCTCATAAATTTCATCAAATTTGGACCTGGAAGGACTAGGTCAACTTTCATGACCTTTTTTGGGATGAGGTTGACTTTATTGACCTTTTCCTCCACTTTTTGGCTGAAATTTTCATGGTAGATAGTTAAAGACATCAGAGTCATAGATCTAGAGTTTCACTTGATTCTAACATCCCGACGATAGACAAATTTACCTATGAAGGTCAATTTTCCTATTCTTTCTTCAAGGTGAATTTATTCCTCCTATTTCCTCTTGTACTTAATTTTATAGATAGGATATGATATCATACTATAATCACATAAAATTGGTCTATCCAAATCAATTGACTTAAATGCTAATCAAAAGATCAAATCCTAATCATGATCAAATCAAGCTAATCCTAAACATAATTGTGTAATAATGTTAGATCAATTTAATTACATAATTCATCAATTAACCAATCAGATCATTAATCAAGGATCATTAATTAATTAATTAATTCTCCTAAGCCATTAAATCAAATTCACAATAAAAAATCACACGGCTAGAGATATTAATTAAATGTCTCATTAATATTCTCTCAACATGACATAAAGTCAAGACATCAACCAATGAGCTTCAATCACATGGATCACTCAAGGTCCTAATCTCAACCACTCATTATGGATCAATCTCAACCATCCAATTCAAATTTAAATCACTTTCCCTCCAAGGAAAATCTATAAAATAAATCTTCATCAATGTATTTCATAAGTTAGATCATTTTCACACCTAGGTTATGCTAATTTGAATTTATCAATTGCATTTATCTAGATTCATCACTCATCCTTATCAATTCTATCAAAATTTGCATTAATGTAGTTGCATTTTAATTGAATCTTCCATTTCAAGATTGTCTATTCACTGATCTTATGCATAAATATGAGAGCTCTAATAATTAGATCATAATCTTCATGACTAGGAAATAATAAGTCACTTTCAATTGTGTTTTGATGTTATTTGATTAATTTCTTATGAACTAACCAATTGAGCTAATGATTTATTAAAGTGTTGTGTTGCAGATACAACTTACCACAATTAACACACACATACATTGTATTTTTTCATTTCCTTTATCATAATATCAATTCTATCAATTCATTTACATACCAATAAATCAATTAACAATAAAGGAATACCCCCATTACCCCAAAAACTCATCCTTGAATCTAGATCTTGCATTGGTATCCCTTCATCCTTTTTGGGTTGTGCTAATCAACTTTGGTTTGAGGGCAAGCTTTTGGGGATGTTCCTAATGTTATAATATACCTTGGTGAGTGATCTTCATTCCTAGCATCATTCACCAATTTCATATTAAATACATTTTGGTGAATCCAACTTATGACATTTCCTCTTTTGATTTGCTGTTAGATTATCTTTTTATGCATTTTGACACCTAGATCTACTTTGTATGTGTTTTGTTAGTTACTATTTATATAACATGTTTACTACATTTTATGTATCTAGATCTATAGATTTATATTGCATGTTTTTCATAATCAAATCTACTTGTCTATGTTATTTAATGTTATTTTCATAAAAGACTTGCTTTTGGATTGCATATTTCCTTTAATTTTCATTTCTCTTCATTCCCTAGTGCATGAGTGTTATTACCTTGAGTCCAACCTATAACATTCTGGTTAGAATAATTTTTAGGCTTATGGGTTCCTTTGATCCTAAGACCTTTTTCTTTCCTAGGAATCTTGATGAGACCAACATGCATCTTAATGATATCGATCCTATCATGAAGAATAAATCTTCACATTCTTCTCATGATGATGATGAAGCCTTAAGAGTTCCTCCTGTCCAAGTCCAAAAAAATTCCCATGAATTTTAAAAGTTTGAACAATGGCTAGGCCAAGAAAACTCCAATCCTGAGATCCTTTTCATTGCATAAGGCTCAAGGAAGCTTATTCATAATGATGAACATGGTGTTAACATCTTGCGTTAAATTTATCATCTCATTGATACCAATGTCAAGACGGTTAGGGATTACACTCAAGATTTAGGCCTCATTCCACCTACAACAAATGTTGAAACCTCATTGCCTATCTCTACTTCTATTCATAGTGTGTCCACTTATGCTTCACCTATCATGACAACTTCAATTCAAAATATCAATCCCACACATGTAAGTCTTCCTAATCCTATTCTTCTTTCTATTCCTTCAAGTGTTCCATGTGTTTCAATGCCTTCATCCATGCCCAATTACCATAGTGTACCTTTTTCATACTCAACCATTCCTTCAATTTCCCACAAAGCTCCTAATATTTCTCATGTTTCCCCTCCTACCATCATTTCTACTGATTCTAACATTAATAGTTTGGCTCAAACAATGCCATCTTTACAACAAAAAATTGACTCCATGACTCAATCCAAGTTCAACATTCCTACTTGTGACATTTCTAGTCCATTGTATTTGCATATTATTCATACCATTATCCCACAAACTATGAATATTCCTCACCTTGAGACTTATAACCGTAAGGGCGATCCTTTTACTCATGTCAAAACTTTTCAAACCTTGTGTATTGATTTCTCTAATGACCACAGGTTCATGGAAAAATTGTTTACTATAACCTTTTGAGACAAAGCCTTGCAATGATATTGTTCTTTGCCTCCTTATTCCATTGACTCTTTTCAAAATCTCGCTAATGATTTCATTCAACATTTTCAAAACTACATTGGTCCTCAAATTTTGACTGATTTAATACATTGTAAATAATGTGTTAAAGAAAAACTAAGTGAATTTATTGGAACATTTAAGCATTTTCATGCTCATATTTCTTATCATGTGCCTAATATTGATGTGGAACACTTTTTTATTGTTAATTTACAAAAAAGACATTAGATATAAGATCCTTATTTCTAAATTCTCTTCTTTTCCTCAATTGTGTACAATGCTTAATCATTATAAACTTCAAGTGAGTCAATTTGAGAGAACCACTCCAATGGATCTTGTTTCCATTGATAAGAGTGATGTCACATATAACAATTTCAACATATTTGAGAAACTGAAACACTTCATCAAAATCAATAATTCATCCAACAATATTGATGAACAAGTGGAAACAACATCCAAAGGTCTGGCTCCTTGGTCATCTATCTTTAAACCTACTCATAATTTTACTCATCTTTCTGAATCTTTACATAATGTGATGTTGAAGTTAATTAATTCTCACGTGTTAACACTTCCTCCTATCAAACCCATTGACACATCCATATCTCAATCCAAATACTTTTATCCCAAAGATTTTTGCCAATATCATCGTCAACTCGGTCATGATACTGAAAAGTATTATCCAAGATATTATTGATTCTAATGCTATATCTATCGAAGGTGACAATGATCAAGGAAACAAATCCATGGCACCTCCCAACCAAAATTTTAAAATATACACCAACCCTTTACCATCTAATTCAACCAATACCATTGATCTTACCCAACCTTCTTCTTCTTCTCCCTGCATTGCCTGCGATGACAAAATCAATGAATCTAATAACATTTTCAACCAAGTTGAGAAAGTTAAACCTAAACCTCCATCTCAGTCTTGCATTACCTTTGATTCTACTAAAACAATTAAAGCACCCGATGATCCTCTCTACATTTTTGCAAGGGTTGATGGCCTTCCTTCCTATGGTGTCCTTATCGATCCCACTTGCATGGTGAATGTGATAACTGAAGAACATATTTATAGTAGAATATTGAAATGTTATTTCTATGATCTATTTGATGATATGATACAAACTTGCAATTGTAACCACCTGAATTTGGTCTGTCGCAACTATGGACCCTATTTGCCCTAAGTGTGATCATACCCTCGATTTATGTCCAAACGACCCTGTTACTGCTTGGCATATTTCTTTTAATCAATTTAA
>MU223225.1:9677559-9704002 GCA_018584345.1 Thuja plicata
TCAATTAAAATCCTTCATGCTAGAATAGTATTGGTCACTGATTTATAGCATATTCTGAGGGCTAAATATGTTATTTATTACACTCTTTCTAGTTAGAAGGCAATAGGCCGATATTAGTGGTTTTTGAATGTTTTATCTAACCATTTATACTAATGCAATGACCTATTGAGTGTTTGTGTTGATCTAATAGGTACCCAAATACACACACACAGCAATGATTTACTTTATCCTTCCCATGCTTCCATTTCATTTCCTATTTAATTTGGTGGTAAAACTATAGATGTTACCTTCACTTTCATCCCAACTTCTGATAAATTTCAATCCAAAATTTTTCTTCCTTGACTTACCTCCATGAAAGTATTGGATTCTCCTATTCATAAATGTCTTAAATTCCTTAAAGGGAGAAATCATGACTGTTACCCATAGTCTTCATCATCCTTCAGTTCCTTGAGACTTAGTTGACCTTGATTTCTTTTGGCCTTATATGTCTCAAACAAGTCAAATCCGTCTCGACCATCTCTTTTGATCATACCAAGCTTATAGGGTTCAAAATATTTATGAACTTATCAAACCTAAGGATGTTCCATCTCTTTTCCCTGGATGTGGAATTATTGGTACACCTCCTATATATTCTTCTACACCACCTCCTATTTCTTATACACATTCTCCTCATGTCATTTCTCGACCTAGTGCGATTCTTTCTGTTCTTCCTCCTAAAGAAGAAAAGGACCCAGTATTGATTAATCCTAACCCAAACCAAATTTCTATCAAAACCAAACACAACTGTCATGCCCGTGACTACCATCATAAGCATCATGCTAGAGCCCATCAAAGTGCTTCTCAAAAAATTTCTTCACCTCATACACCTACTCATGCTTTGCTTTTATTTAACCTACCCATGCTTGAGCCAACAGAGCATGTGAATTTAAACAAGATAAAATTGAACAAACATGACAATTCTATTTGTATCTTAGATTCCATTACAATTATTTTGGTGAGTAAGAAACTCTTGATGATGATGCTCTTTATGTTAACAATGATAATCATGCTAGTGATTTTAATGACATGCATGATAGTATTGATATTGATCATGATTTACTAGCTATGCTCTCACAATAATTATCTATCACTCCCAGTGACAAACAAAGTGACCTATCTTCACAACATGGTCCTTGTTTGGAACTACCTATTGTTCCATATTTTGTTGTTGATGTTTTTCCTCTTGTGATTTTCCCACATTCCCTAAACATTATAGACCAAGATGGAGGCGATAGACTTGACTAGCTCCTCTTGTTTGGTTTATTCTATGTGTTTTCCTGTTGTAATGTGCTTCCCTCATGATGTGTTTCCTATTATATGTTTTTAGATTTCTCTAAATGACCCTTTTTTATCAGTTGGTGCAAGTTGATAAAGAAATCACAATATCATAAACATTCTTCTATTTATATCACACTTCTTCTATATGTTGTTACATCTTATTTGTGACCATGCCATTGTTTGTAAATGTTCCTTTGTGTTGTCTAATTGGGATGATGCAAAATTGTAGCTACCTATTCTTTTTGGTCTTCATGATACCAACCCAAAAACAATCTTCTTCGTAACTCTTATGTTCTTTTTCTTCCACTGTTCTTGTATTTCTACTACCTTTGGGGGATGATGACATTTCATTTTGATATAATATCTCATGTATTATCATATGATCATACTAACCCCAAATTTGGTAGATCCCTTCTGTGCTCTCTTTTTTCATGTGCTCATTTCCCTTAACTTGTCCTTTCCATGGGGCATTTCATAGTGGAAATTTTTCTTGTGGATGCTTTCATACTCTATTAAAGTCATTTCTCCCATTAAGGTGTTTGCAATTTCTTTAACATGGGGGCATACACTCTACTCTATGTTTCACATTTCACACACACACACACACACACACACACACACACACACACACACACACACACACACACACACACACACACACACACACACACACACACACAGAGAGAGAGAGAGAGAGAGAGAGAGAGAGAGAGATTTAATGCTATTTGACATTTGTTCCTTAGACTGACTATACATATTTTGTCCTTATACTTACCACACACATTTGGTCCTTAGACTAACCACACACATTTGGTCCTCAGATTGATTATACACATTTGGTCTTTTGACTTACTACTTTTAAGATCCTCAATCTGATCCTCCTTCCTTCTTTTATCCCTAAGAAATCTTACCTTCCCTTAGGATTAATCATCCCTTTGTTAGATCCATTATTAGATACACTTTCCTTAAGGATTGATCCTTGTTGATGGATTGAACTAGCATAACACAGTTTTGCTAGACCATTCAACTCTATCTTTTGCGATGCTTTCTTTTGTGTGGTTCAAAATAAGGCAGACTCTTATTGGGCTAGTGATCAAACTCTTTCTCTCTCTTTTAAGCGATCCCTCTCTTATTTTGGTTTTGGAATTGATGAAGACTTAAGTCACTTGGGGGCTTGATGTTTCCTTGTCTATTTGACCTTGATAAGATCATCTTATGCATTCAATCTAATTTACCGTGAGCATGAGTTTGTCTCATACTCCCACTAAAGTAGGGGCTAAATGTACTATCCTCATAAGTTATCACCCATAATTTGAGGCTCTAGGACCTTTAAGACCCCATTTTGGTGATTTTGAGGTTCGAATGACCATTTTTCTTGATCCCAGCAACATGTAATTTCTCCCTCTACTTTATTAAACTCTCCTAGGTCCCAAGAAATTTTGAGGAAAAATTACCTATACTAGGTTGGATAGGTCAACCTAGTCCTAGACTAGGTCTTCCAAGTCAACCTTGCCCTAGATTTTCCCTGAAGTTGGTTCAGGGTTCGATGACAGGGTTCGATGACAGGGTTCCAGATCTATGATCAGCATGGAGTTAAATTGAATCTTGAAATGAGTATAAAAGGGGACTCTCTCCTCTCATTTTTAAACCACATAAAAATACATTCAAGAGTTCATTCATATGCAATCAAGTAAAGTTCTCAAGCAATTCAAGTTGTGTAATTGAAGTGGTGGATTCAAGACTTGAAGGAATACACCCAATCTAGGATTTCCAAGTCCCCATTTCTTCAAGATCTATTTAAGAAAAGGAAATATTCTCTCATTGATGAAAATTTCTCTCCCATGATAGCCAAGTAGAGGAATTCACAAGTAAGCAAGAAGATCCATGCATTCACTCTCCTTCTCTTTCTCCATTGAGGTTATCAAGCATACCTTCATTCAAGGTATAGGATTTGGATAGTGTAGATCTGTGCATTTGTGAAGGCATCTTTGATTCTACAATACAAGCATACATACAAGCATATTCATGGATTTAAATGATTACTACATTTATTCATGAAGGTTTTTTCATTCAAGGTGAATCTAACATTTATCTTGTTTACATTAACTTCCTTTATACAAATTAAAAATTCTTTCAAGGTTGATTCCTATACAGGGGTTTGACCAAGGAAACCCCTTTCCAAAACCTTTCCCCCTTCTTTTCTATGTGCAAGAACAATTTTGGGAGCCGCAAAGCCGGATTTGGGAGTCTCAGAACTAGTTGCAGACCCCCAGAAATTTTCATCATATTTGAACCTGAAAGGACTAGGTTGAATTTCATGACCTTGTCGAGGACGAGGTCAAATTTCTTGTCCTTTTCCTCCACTTTTTGGCCAAAATTTTCATCGTAGATAGTTACAAACATCAAAGTCCCATATCTAGAGTTTCACCCGATTCTGACATCCCAACAATAATCAAATTCAAATCTGAAGGTCATTTTCCTCTTCTTTCTTCAAGGTGGGTTCATTCCTCCTATTTTCCTCTTGCACTTAATTTTATATATCAGATCATATTTGATGTCATAGATTGTCTTTTTTAATTTCCATTATTATAATATTATTTCTATCAATTCCTTTACATATCAATCAATCAATTAATAATAAAGGAATACCTCCATTCCCCACCAAACTCATCCTTGAATCTAGATCTTGCATTGACATCCCTTCATCCTTTTTGGGTTGTGCTAATCAGATTTGGTTTGAGGGTGAGCCTTTGGGGATAATCCTAATGTTATAATATACCTTGGTGAGTGATCTTCATTCCTAACATCATTCACCAATTTTATATTATACAACTTGAAACATTCTAGATAAACTTAACAACTTCAATGCCAAAGATGTGACACAACATGTCACACTAGCATGACAACATGTAAGAAAGTGTTGTAAGGAATACCATGACACACAATACCACACCATTTCACAAATAAGGTAGAAATAATGGAAGACTAACAATGAAACCACTCGACATGATGGAATAATAAAAGAGAGAAACAATGATTACTTGATAATGATTGACACAAACCATGATCATATCCTCTCAAAAAATAACATCAAGATGGGATGAGGGAAGCATTAAAATCCAATCCAAAATTTAATAGGCCAACCATCTCAATCTCAAATGCTCTTGACACATGTAGGAGTCCACTAGTTCAACTGCAAACATACAAAATCAAGTCAGAATTAAATGATTCACAAGAAACATATTGAAGTCCCTAAAAATCAACCAACTATTGGGGAAGGCTCAATAAACCATAAGGATGATAAAAAATGGCTTTTTACCCTTACAAGACTTCACTAAGAAAAGTAGACTTTCTCCTTGGTTCTAGGTGCAACAATAAACTTTCTACATACATAGTCACCAAAATTGATGATATCGACACCAGTAAAAATCACTCACAACACACTTAGACAATCTCAAAGGTTTTTTTTACACTAAAAGACCTAACAAGAAACATTGGAAACCTAGAACTACCCTTATAGGGTCTTTTAAATCCCACTGAAAATAAACACTATGCTATGGTTCCCACCTAGCACATGGGAGTGCCAAGAAGATCATACTAGCATGCCATATTGGAGTCCTTTGGTCGTGATGTAGTCCTCTAGGTGCGCTAGTGACCTTAGAAACTGTACACCCCTATTGTCATCTAGTGGGAAAACCAAATCTAGGTATTGGTCCATTGGATGTCATGGACACATTGGAGTAGACCAAAGGTGTCTATAATGCTATAGGAATGTTAAAATGTCAAAAAGGCTCGAGGAGGAAGAAGACAAATAAAATCTCTCATACACTAAATGATACTGGAAATAAAAAAGAGAGGATGGGGAAGTGTATAATGACCTCACAAAAATGATAACCTCATTCCCTAAGAAATAACACACAAGAAAATGGAATTACAATACTTTTCCATATTTGCAACACTTAATAAGATTCTCTAAAATGCCTCAAATGGATCTAAAATAACTTGAAATGACACAAAATATCATAAAGAGGTTTGATAGGAGGGGACCACAACACTCCCCAAGATGACTCAAAACATGAATAGGTTCATTTTAAGCTAAAAAAAAGATTCCTAGTAACACGTCTTAATCAACACAAGCATCAAGAATAAATATCAAACAAGTGTACTTTCAATCTCAACATCGAGGCACACAAATCGACTACATCAAAGTACATAATTTATCCAAATACATATCCTCTCAATATGATGTCTAATGGATGCATTGCATTACATTATTTACATATTATAAAACTCCAACATCCTTGAATTATATATTTGCACAAATTGAAACTACAATAAACATGAAGGAAATGCACGAGAATAATCTATCGAGCATGCTTGGTCTGACATCCTTAAAACCCAAATAGTGGCATACATGCCACCAATTGTATGGAACAACAAAGCTCCACTCCCTTTGTGGTAGGAGATAGTCATAAATTCCACAAGAACTTATTGTTGGAGTGAAGAAAACACTAAGAGGCGGGGGGGGGGGGGGGGGGGGAGNGGGGGGGGTGAATCGGTGTCTTAAAAAAACATCTATCTTAAATCGTCACATAAAATTTGATATAATAAGATTTACTAAGTGGAAAACCTCCTGGGGAATAAAAACAATCAAAAATATTGCCTCACTGGCTTACTTGAAATGTTTTGTTTTACAATGTCTCACTGACAATTTCAAATGCCTCACTGGCAATTTTTGTGCCTTATTGGCAATTTTTGTGCTTCACTGGCCTTTACAACTTCTTACTGGACTTATAATGCCTCACTATACTTATAATTCCTTTCATATCTTTACATTTACTTCAATTTAAACATAGAGTAATACCTCTGTTTCACTTAATACAAAGTACAAATGCAATATAATAGTGCATATGGTTTATATGCAATATTACAACAAAATTCTAAACTTTCAGGATACACTAATGCATTTGAATATGCTTTTTCAAAAATTAAACAACACGATCCATTTCACCTTCTTAAAGATATATCTTTTTCATAGAAAACACTCTCCATCACTTGTATTTCAAGTTTGCAATTAAGAACAAAAGAATATAAACTTATTTCTAAACTGAATGTGCAATTAACAACAAATTTCCTTTCCAAACTATTTGCATAACTAACATGGAATAGTTTACAAAAAACTAAATGCTTTAACTAGATAGGATAACCTTAGTTTGTACCTGCCTTTGTAAATATGTGTATTATTTCTCATCACACTCGAATGCCAACTTTAGAGTATATTCCAAATTGTCAGCATCATAATTTTTTTTATGTAACAAATCAAATCTTTCTCTATATTTTCAAACTGAAATAAAACTGAAAAAATCACGTTGAAACTTCTCTAAGTTCATCAAACCCAAGGATGGATTAACAAATAGAATGTTCTATATTCTTGAGAAGGATTGGAAGAGTAATAATGAACTAAAAAAAATACTTCACAAAGATAGAAACCCTTTATCAAACTAGAATAACAAAAACAAGCTTGAATGTGTAACTAAAACAAGATTATGACACCCTTAAACCCATGGTCACAGAGGTTATAGTTTTTACAAGTTTGTCACCCTAATTTAGATAATAAAAATCTTCAACTTAAATTTTAACAATAATCACCCAAAAATGGTCTAGCAAACCCATGAACCCTATTTCTCAAATATTTGGTCTTAATAAATTCTAAATCTAAGACAAATATTGCTAGACTCTAAATTATTGAGCATTTAATCAAACTTGCTTATATAATTTTAATCCTAAACTTGTTGAATCAAATAATCAAACATCAAAGCCTAAACCCAAAAAGCATAAAACATTGGGATAAAATAAAAAAAGGTCCTAAGTTCAAAAAGTGAACCCATTCACACATGGATGTGCACTCAAAAATCAAATAAAAGGGAAAATACCAATTTTGTCTTATTCTCCACAAAGTTGACCAATCCAAATCTCTTTATCATCTCACATGGATTGAGAGGAATTGCATCTCCACCATTGATAAATTCTTTTGCCTCTTAATCTCAACCACTCATTCCTTGGAATCTCCTATAAAAGGGATAGCTCCCTTTGCTCATGGCTAGACATGCTAGTAGTTCATAGCAAGAAGATTTAGAGTAAATTTATTATGCTATTTTAATTCTAGAGTTCTTTAGTGCATTCAATCATTTTGATCTCATTAGTAGTATTCTTGCATTTCTTGCATTGTTAGCTTCATTTCTTAGTTTAGACAACATTCTAGTTTCCTTCTTAGCTTAATATAGATGCATTGTTCTTCTCATTTGATAGTTTAATTTTGCATCTTTGTTCTATTTCCTCACAATGTTATGCATTTAGTTTGCTAGTTCTTGCATTCCCATCTTTCAAGCTTTCAAGAGAAAAGTATGCAAGTCTATGCATCTTGCTCCATCTTGCATTGAATCTTCCATTTTGAAGTAGTCAAGTCACCGATTTCTCTATGTCCAATCTGATGGACAACCATGAGACTCATACTCGCTTCAACTAGGAAGCAATAGGCAAGTTTCAAGGGTTCTTTAGTTTAGTGCTTTAAATCTCATGTTTTTCTAACCCCTTGATGTAATGGTTTATTGAAGTGTTTGGTTGCAGATTCTTATCTCACATTTTACCACACACATTTTTGGCGCCCATCGTGGGGCAAAAAGTTGCGTTTTGCTCCATTTTCATGATTTATTGCATATTTTTGACGAAACTGTGCTTTTTATGGTACTGTTCTGTGTTCTCTGTTGTACGACAAATTGCAGATTGGTACTTTGTCATTTGACAATAGGTATATTGTCGTATGAGATTTTATTTCCTGCCTTTGGTCATATTAGAACATTAGATTTGTCGTATGAGATTTTGTTGTGTTGTATGAGGTTCTATTTTGTCATATGGTAGCTACTGTATTGTCATACGAGTTTTGATGCCAGGATTTGTTCTGTACTTTGTCATTTCAAAAACAACAAGCATTTTTAGGGTTTCTCTTGAGCTAATTTTGAGTTTTTAATCTTTGACATGTCTTCTATGGTCTTTTTACTGTCTATTTTTGCAGCCTAACAGGCTTTTACAGAACATTTTTGGGAAGACACACTTGACAAAGCCATATTTGCAACCTATTTTGATATAACTACTAACAGGTTGTGTTTATAGGATGCTTGTTAAAGGAAATTTGAGACTACTAATGATTATGTTTGCAGGTTACCTTGAAATCACATCAACCAAATAATCATGCTTGTTAGCATTTTATTTTGATTCATAGGCACATAGATTAACTAGAAAGATCTTTCTTGTTTGATTTGAAGCAAGTGTTAGGGGAGTATGATCTCTTTCCTCTTGGGAAGATAAAAAACCTAGACTCACTTTTTTTTGCATAAACAATTAAATCTTTTGGAAAGAACTTAAAGCGTGTCTTGTGTGTGTGTGGAGAAAAGGATACTGGATAGGAGAGTATGCTCTTTTCCCCTTGAGGGAGAATCAGAAATCTAGACTCCTTTTTGTCGCTAATCCATTTTCTTTTCAAGTTAAACCTTTAGAGGCTCTGCCAAGGGAGCAATCTCTTAGGAACGACCTAAGTGGGGAACAAGCGGACCTAGCTACTTCCACCCCACTATAATCAAATGCTTCCTTCAATCCAAAGAGAGGGAAGACATGGCTATTTCTATCTCTAATAATTTCTCACTTGTAGGGCCTCGTTTCCCTAATCTTGCTAAGCAAGAGATACATTTGATTGAGCGCTTGTAGGGCCATTCTTGGTCTCAATATTATTTACAAGACTACAAGGGAGATACATTCAACTTGTGTAGGGTCAAGAGGTCTCAATCTTGGATGCAAGACTATACATTTTGGGTGCTTGTAGGGATATACGCCTCAATTTTTCTTACAAAACTATAAGGAGTAGTCATGAATGGATGAAATTACTAGACACTTCTTAGATAGAGGCTACCCGATCTACCTCTGAAAGTATCATAATGTTTGTGCAAGGATTGATCCAAGTGGACTTTAACTAGATCACCCCAAGATTTTACACCCAACATATGTATTCCCAAGGATGTTTGAAAGCATGAATGTGGCATGGGGGAGCTTATGCGATTCAAGCATTGAGTCTCTTACCAAAACCCACAACATTCCTAGTCCCGCCAAAAGCCAATATCACTTTGTGCGAGGCGAAGGAATATCAAGCGTGGGCAAAGATTGTGATACTAAGCCAAATTGACTATAGGGTAGAAAGTTTTTGGTTCTTCACATTTTGTATTTGATGTGCTTGTACACCTTGAACTTGACATATTCCTCAAACACAAACATTTTGATAGTAAATAGTGGTAAACATCAAGATTTTTACCTCAAACAAATAGACGAAATTATCCGAAATCTCTTTTGCACAAGTGGAAAACTATCCCAAAGTCTTTTTTTGTTTCGGGCCATTTCATGTCATATGAAAACATATCTAAAGCGCATAAACTCGTATGAGGACTCTTGTATTATCGTTTGAGAACCCCTGTATTGTTGTATGAGACCTAGGTGGAAATCATTCTAGCATTAATATCTTTTTCATCTGGTCACTCTCTTGCAGCAGCTACTATTATACCTTGTCACAGTCTCTCTAGATTTTGATTCTGGTGGTTATACTCGTTATTGTCTTTTTGTCCTAGCTTTTCACAACTCTCTCAATCATATTGACTCTTTTCTCTTGGTTCTTTATCAACTTTGTCACAAGTGCCATCTAGCAAGTATTTAGACCTCAAATGCATGATACCTTGCACAGGTTCAACAACCAAATCAACCTCTTTTTCTTCATCAAACAGATCTCTAAGCTTTAGCATTTGACTTGATACATTGATCCTCTAGAGACATTAGTCACAGATTGCCGTACATGGTCCAAATGAGAAGTCAAAAGGCCGATCTCAATTCTAAGGGAAAAACTGTAGATGACTCTGCTCAAGACACCTTCTTATCAGAAGTGCAAGACAAATTCGAAGATCTCACACAAGGAAAATTCAAATCCACAACCAACAATACCCTTGTTTGACTCTTCAACTTTGGTTTCACACAACACCTCAACCATGTCAGCTTATGATTGGGGGTCCCAACATGACTGCCAGAGTCAACATACTAGTGCTTCCTCTTTTGTAGAGGAGCCCACTTTCGAAGAGATTAGGAAGTGTCAACAAGATAAACATTTTCAAAAGATGATGCAAGCCATGATGAAATTGGACAAGGAAATATACTTCACGCATCTTGCATCAATAGGTGTCAAGCTTCCACCTGATTTTGACAATGAGGGACTCATACAACATGAATAAGAGTCACCTATCACTATTCTCAACCAATAATTGCAAGATATGAGATGCGAGCTAAGGGAACTCAAGAAAGAAAAGGAACAACCTCATAGTAAATACTCATTGGAATCCATATGTACATTCCCTTTTGCTAAGAATTTGCATATGCCACCTTATCCCCCAAAGGTTGAAATTCCTAAATACGACAAATACAATAGGGAAGGTGACCCTCAAGACCATGTAAGAGAATTTTGTGCTCTTAGTATGGAATTCATGCATGAGAGGACTTATCTAATGTGACTATTCCCACATAGCCTCAGTGGCCAAGCCTTGGAATGGTTAAAAAAACTCACACCTGGCATACAAACATTTGACAAGTTGGTACAAATATTTATACAATACTACTCTTACAACATCTTACACACAGTTACTGTGCTCAACATTTTCAACACTAAGAAGCATACTGGCAAACCATTTGTGAAATTTATCTAAAGGCGGAGGGAGATATTCTCGAGATAGCCTAGAAAAATACCAGATCTAGAAAAGATAGACATTTTCATCAACAACCTGGTTCCCAAAATGAAATACACGACACAAATACAAAAACATACCTTCTTCAATGACTTGGTTGAGAATGCCATGAGAATCGAGGATGTTCTCGTTAGAAAAGGGGATATTACTTTGAATAAAGACACCAAGCCTTCCAACAACAAAAACAACAACAACAATAAGGACAAGAGTAAATACTGGAATAAGAACCACAATGCGGTCAATGATGGTGTTATTGACTCACCCAAGATTAAACCTAATGAACCAGTATTTAACCTTACTACTAGCATAGAGAGTTCCAGGAAAAATTCAATTACCCCTAATGCTTCTAAAA
Organism: Thuja plicata; assembly: GCA_018584345.1. Classification (NCBI taxonomy): domain Eukaryota; kingdom Viridiplantae; phylum Streptophyta; class Pinopsida; order Cupressales; family Cupressaceae; genus Thuja; species Thuja plicata. The sequence goes on from MU223225.1 coordinate 9,689,056, forward strand.
ACACTAAGGATGTTTGGAAAGACAAAACACCGTGGATTCCACGACCCAAGAGAAACTTCACTCCTCTTGGAGAACACTTGGAGGATGCGCTATAAAAATTGGTTTCCAACAAGATCATTTCAATCCCCAACTCAAAACCGTGGGAGCCTGAGGTAAAACCCAAATGGTGGAATGATGATCACTACTACGAGTTTCACAAAAATAAAGGACACTAGAAAAATTATTGCATGAAACTGAAGCATGTGATACAGGATTTGATTGATAACAAAACTATCACATTTGGTACTCATGGCTCAAATGATGATCATAAATCCTTCAAGAAGCCTTTTCCATCCTATGAGAAGGGTGAATCATCACAAATGACAAGAGTCATGGTAAACTACACATATGCCAATACTGAAAATGTGATCCACATGCTTGAACCCTCTGACAGAACCGTCAATGTTATTATCACCAAGGATAAGCTAATGTGGTTACTAGAGGCCAATCTAAGATCACCCTCAAGGGAGTGACATCCACATCTAAATAGGCAGACAAACCTTCATAATCAAAGTAGGTTGCTACCAGCTACAACTTGATCGATCAATTGCAACAAACCCCTGCTCAGATTTCTATATTAGAATTGTTGAAACTCTCATCTTCACATAAGGAAGTCCTTGAAACTACACTTATTGAAACCAATGTCCCCAAGGACCTTGATGTTGGTCAATTTCAGACCCTGGTTAATCATTCAACCTCTCCTCACTATCTGTCTTTCTTGAAGGAAGATGACAAAGCTCTTAGTCACCCACACAATCAACCTTTGCACATAGAGGTATTGATTCACAAAAGTTGGGTAAGGCGTGTCTTGATAGATGGAGGCACTGGGTTAAATATTTGTACTCTTAAGATGGTCACATTGCTAGGATTTTCTGAACATACCATTAACGAGGAAGAGAAATTATCCAAAGGACTTATGGTACTCCCCATCAGGGTAGGTCCTATTGAGAGAAATGTCACTTTCCAAGTGCTCGACTTGTCTCTCGCATACAATATATTTCTAGGGAGACCATAGATCCACGATATGCAGGCAGTCGCTTCTACATATCACCTATGTATAAAATTTCCTTACAGTGGGGTGGAAGTGACCATTCTAGCTAACAACACCTACTCATGTAATACCTTGAAGCAAGCTGATAGTATGGTCCCACACAATAAAGAAGCATTACAAAACTCTGAGGCAGCTCAAAAGGAACTTATGCAAAGTTTTGAAGCAAAAATTAAGATCAACAACAGAGGCATGGGAGAATACCAGCTGACATCTCTCCCTACTTATCCCAGATCTTATGGTATTCCATCCCCATATTTCCCACATTCAAATGGTAAACAAGTTGAAATACATGAGGGTACTGGCATGGTGAATGAATGAGTGTCTCTTTTCGAATAAAATGAAGAAAAGGTTGTTCTTGCCTGATTATACAAAAGTGAAGAGAAAAATCATGAAGTTAAACATGTGGAGATCTACTCACATAAATATGGGAAAGGATATTAGATGATGAAAAAATGGGGTATATGGGTAAATGACCCTTGGGAAAGGACAAAGGTCTTGTAGAACCTCTTTGAGCTGACTTTCAAGATCCTACAGACAAGACTGGCGTAGGGTACCATGAGAAAAAGATCCATTCTTCTCCTAAAAATAATCATCCTAATAGCTCTCACGCAAATGCATATGATACAGATACTGAAGGTGAGGACAAGATTACTCCTCTTCCCTTTGAAAAATTGGTGCATGCCACCACTGACAATCTGGCATATAAAGGAGAACCATATATTCCCTCATTTCATAGAGCTTCCTTTGAACCAAATGGATCCAATACTTCAGCTATTGCAAAGATATCCACTCAAGAGTCAGGCATAAATGATAGACATCCTAACTAGGGGAAACTTGTCTTCACCTCTCATGTTCTTGACTTACCACATTTCTCAAATGATAGAGTGGATGCTGTTGAGGAGGTCTCTCCTCGTACCTCTCAAAAATCAAAAGATAATTCCACTCAGTGTGGAGCAGATCATCAAAGCAAAAATAATAATTACCTAAGTGTCTCAAGGACTCTCTCTCATTTCTTGGAAAATAGAGATCGAGCTCCTATCCAATTTGATTATGGTCAAGGTGATACTCTATCAAAACAACATCCTAACCGGGGGAAAACTGTGGCTCCTACGCATGTGTTAGATTTACCCCACTCAATTGAAACAGACCCTAATGAGTATGAATGGGACTCCTTCTTTGATGCTACAATGGATATTGAAGTGGATGTGGTTCACAATTTTTCATCATATGTTCTACATGAATATAGTGTTCACACCAAGGAACCTCTGAGTGAACACCCTAAACCAGAACCCGTTCTCATTCCTAATGATGACTCTGAAGAAGAAGATAGGCTGTCTCTTCCACGTAACACAAACTAGAATTTCAGGAGAGAACCCCATAATGCTCTTGCATCAGCTACTCAGGACTAGGATCCTGACAGGTGCTCTAGTCACGCTGTCGCATCGACCATCAATAGAAATGATCATATCTCTACTAGCTACAACCATGATTTTAATAATGGATGATGGGCACAATGTGACCATGAAATAGAAGAAAGCGACGACACTTGGGATCTTAGAGACCTTCAAGAACTTGACATGGATCCTCTACCTTGTGTTCCATCTAGGAGAATTAAATTCATGCCAATGAGTGTCTTTTTAAAATGTGTGGCCGCTTGAGAAGCATGAGAAAATTCTAACGCTAGGTCAAATGGATCAAATCCTCACATTACCAACAACGACTCTGCTAGAAGTGTTATTATGAATCGTAGTCTAGGAAACCCTTTGGAGAGTGCTATCACTGATCTTCTCTTGCCCATTGAAGACCTTGATCCAGATAACTCGGTTCTATCCTTGGAACCTGTTGAATCCTTACTTCTTGTTCATCCTGAGCTTATTTAATGGAACCCTGATGTGTCCCTAGACCTCATTTCTGCTCCTAACAATTACACTTTGGATTGCTACTTGAATGCCATTGAGCCTCTCACTTCCTCCACCAGTGCAACAAGAATAAACATGATAGAGGGGGATGTCAAGTTCCTTAGCCTAAAGAAAACAGATAAAAAGAAGAAAAGGTCTAATGGTGAAAACCAATTTGTGGTAGTATCAGATCCAAAAATAGTAAAAACAAAAGGCGTATTCAATGGGGAAAACCTCTCTGAGGCACCCAAGGATGGGGAACTTGACCTCCTTCCTAGTCACCTTCAAGAAAGATCATCAGTGTTGATAGAACCAACACAAGCAGTGAATTTGGAGACAAAAAAGGCACCTCAACTCATATACCTAGCACAATCTTTATCCGAGCAAGAAAAGCAGGAATTTATCCAATTCTTCATGAAAAAGAAAATCAACTTTGCTTGGTCTTATTCATATATGCCATGACTGGATACAAACTTGATTATGCATCATCTATCAATCGCTCCAAGAGTCAAACCAGTTAAACAAAATATTTGCAAAATGCATCCACATTTGGCATTACTAGTCAAAGCAGAATTAGAGAAATTACTGAAAGCTGAATTTATTTGTGCTATAGCTTAAGCTGAATGGATTGCTAACATTGTCCCAGTGACTAAACATGACAAGTGCATTCGAGTTTGCACAGAATTCAGGGATCTAAACAAGGCTTGTCCCAAGCTTGACTTCCCATTACCTAACATTAATATGATTGTGGATCTCATAGATGGTTAGGAAATGTACTCGATAATTGATGGATTTTCTGGCTATAATAAGATAATAATAGCTCTTGAAGATCAAGAGAAAACAACTTTCACCTATGCCTAGGGTACATTTTGTTGGAATGTCATGCCTTTTGGCCTCAAAAATGATGGGATGACATATCAGCGAGCTATGACCACTATATTCCATGATATGATGGATAAAAACATAGAGGACTATGCAGATGACACCTTGGCAAAATCAGCAAAAAGGGCTACTCACCTAGAAGATTTGGAAAGGATTCTAGACAGAATGAAACAATTCAAGCTTAGATTTAATCCTAATAAGTGTACTTTTGGTGTAACTTCTGGAAAGCTACTGGGATACATTGTTTCAGCCAAAGGAATTGAGGTTGATCCCAAAAAGGTAGAGGCAATAATGGACATGCAACCTCCTTGCAACATCAGTCAGGTCAGGACTCTACAAGACCGAATCCAATCTATCAAGAGATTCATATCCTAACTTGCAAACAAATCATAACCCTTTACATGAAAATTGCACAAAGGAGTTACATTCAATTGGGATGAAGGGTGTGAAAAACACTTCCAACATATTAAAGGATATCTTGCTAATCCACCCATACTAATGGCTCCCATTCAAGGAAAGCCTCTTCTTATTTACATCTTAGCTATAGATACATCACTAGGAGCTTTATTAGCACAACAAGATGAAGCAAGAAAGGAAAGAGCCATCTATTACATAAGAAGAACCATGGTGTCTTACGAGCATAACTACACCATTATTGAAAAATCTTACCTTGCTGTAGTTTTTTCTTCTCAAAAACTAAGACACTACATGTTGGCACACTCTGTTAAGCTAATCTCCAAAATAGATTCTCTCAAGTATCTGTTAAGAAAATCAACTCTCACTGGGAGGTTGGCTAAATGGGTTATGATCCTCAGCGAGTTTGACATAGAATACATTGACAAAAAATTGATTAAATTACAAGTTATTATTGATCACCTTGCTGATGCTCCTTTACAAGATACTCAACCACTACTGATAGAATTTCCTGATGAAGCTATTTTGCACCTTACAGAACATACCTGGACAATGTTCTTTGATGGGTCCTTTACACAACAAGGAGCTGGTGTTGGAACTCTCTTTATCACACCACAAGGATATAAGATCCTGAAAGATTACAAAATGATGTTCCATTACACTAAGGACATTACAGAATATGAGGCTTTGGAAAATGGTTTAAAGATGGCTATTGAATGGAAAATTACCAAACTACACATCTACGTTGAATCATAGCTGGTAATCAATTCAGCCAATGATCAATACCAGACAAAGGATGATAAATTTATACCATATAAATAGATGGTTGATTCTCTTAAGAAATATTTTGTATTTTTTACTTTCCAACAGATACCCAGAGAATCAAACAAAGTAGCTGATGCTATGGCCACGTTAGCCTCCATGCTACAACTTGAATAACATCACTCTCGCTATGAGTTCCCAGTGGAAGAACTCCTCTTTCCTACCTATGATTCCCTAGAATCCCAAGTCGTGTGCTCCTAAGTGGGTATCGATTCATCCCGTTACACACATATCTACTCCTACCTCCAAAACCAAACTCTACCAAATAATCTATCCAAAAATAAAAAAGAAACCTTATAAGGAATGCATCCTGTTACTTGATCATGGCTAACGACCTGTATAGAAGAGGTCTTGATGGTACTCTCCTTAGGTGTCTAGAACATGATGAGTCTAAACATGCAGTAGAGGAAGTCCACGAAGGTGTCTGTGGATCTTATTTGAATGGTCTTTCATCAGCTAAAAACTCTTACGAGCAGGATACTACTGGCCCTTTATGGAAAAAGATGCCATACATTTTTCCAAGACATGAAAGAAATGCCAAACTCATGGTAACTTGATTCACGCTCTAGCACGTGAGCTATTGCCTTTCATTACTCACTAGCCATTTCAACAACGGGCCTTTGATTTGATTGGGCAAATCTATCCCTCATCCTCTAGAGGACAAAAAATCATTATTACTACAATTGAGTACTTCACAAAATGGGTTGAAGTATTTACCTTGATCAAATCTATAGGTAAACAAGTATCCATGTTTATCCTTAATTATATCATCTGTAGATATTGCATTCCTTCATCCATTGTGGTAGACAATGGGGGGCATTTTCAAAATAAATACATGGACGAACTTTGTCACAAGTTTAAAATCACCCAACACTATTCTTCTACTTACTACCCTCAAGGGAATGGACTGGTTGAGCCCTCCAATAAGAATATTCTAAAAATCTTGCACTGAACAATGAGTAAGACTGGGAAGGACTGGCACCTTCAACTCAATCCAGCCTTATGGGCTTACAGAACTAGTATAAGAACACCTACAGGGGCAATGCCATTTTATTTAGTGTATGGTGCAGAAGCTATATTTCCCATTGAGACAAAAATACCCTCGCTTTGAGTCAAGTTACATGGACTCATTAATGATGAAGATTATCGGATTTCCATAATCTAGGAGCTAGAATTGCTTGATGAATGCAAAAGAGTGTAATTTGACTATCTGAGGGTCTATCAAAAGAGAATGTCTCAAGGCTAAAATAAGAAAGTGACACATAGATAATTCCAGGTTGGATACCTTGTACTTAAGGAAAATCCTAAAAATCAACAACATCGTGAACAAAAGGGAAAATTTGAACCCAACTGGCTGGGTCCCTTTGTGATCACTGCAACATTTAGCTCTGGGGACTATCAACTGTCAACTCCAGATGGGGATACCTTTACTAATCCTATCAATACTCTCCACCTGAAGAATTTCCACACTTGAGCATTCTCTCTGGTCAACAACATGTACATACATACATGATCCTGAAAAAATATATAAAAAAAGCAAAAAGCTAGAAAGATAAAAAACACTTGGAAAAAGTCTTGAAGAAATGACTGTCTTGGTGAAAACCTGGCAAACAGGTGCCTTGATGAGTCAATCAAAAAAATAAAAAAATAAAATAAAAAGTAAAAAGTGAAAAATGCAAAAAAAATGAAAAACAAGTGCCTTGTTGAAAACCTGGAAACAAGCACCTTGGTAGAAAAAATAGAATCTCTAACAAGTGGTGAAAACTTGGCAACATGCACCACTAGTAACCTAAGCACTCCATCTATCAACGCATATCTTGACTCATCTCATATGTGGGATGATCTTCATGCTTTTCTAAGCTGTCACATCAATCTAGTCCTTTCTTCACTCATTGAAGCCTTTTTAGGTCTTGTATAGGCCTCCTGCTTTTCAACATCATGTTAGTCAACCTGTCAAGTCCTCACAATTGGTCTCCTTCTCTGGACAATTTTCCACTGACACATTGGTGTTTTTCAACACCTTAATCAACTATTTTTCTCAACACTCCCATTTTCAGACAAATATGTGTTTCTCAACACAACATTGGATAACATACACTCAATAACACACAAACAAACCAATGTGATGGTGTTCATCAACACCCACATCAAAAAAGTTAAACAGACTGAACAATTGCTGACAATTTTCTTGTATGTTGTTTGTTATCAATGATTTCCTATGTTTTCTTTGATTTCTGCTTGTTGGTATAGTTCCAATGATCTTTATGTCAAGATAGTAGGGTGTATGTGATAAGAGCTTCCACATTCAGGTGGATCAGACACACATCCCTTGATCCTACTCTCTTGTACCATAAGGTGAGGTTGGTCCTATCCCCTTGTTTGTTATTCTGCTTGTTTCAACAACAACGCACTCATGGTTATCTTGGCTATGAATGCCTTGATACTGGTGTACTTTTGTTATATCAACTAGGAACAATGTTCAGGTCATCTTGGCTCTTGTGCCTAGATGCTTACATTTGTTTCTCATATCTATCTGATGAAGATTCGTATTCATATCCTTATGGTCCCACTAGTACTAGTAAGGATTATACTGGCTCTAAGGTCCCAAATGTCCAAGTGATGAAAATATTGTGACTAAGGCATCAGTGACTTGACTCGTATCGTAGGTTGCATTTCTAGGCTTGCATGATAGCATGGTAGCATAATCCAATAGATAATCTAAACGTAGAGCTATCCCTATAATCAGTTGCTCCTCTATCCTCGGCTGAAATGATGAACTGCATTTCATCTCCTTAAGGTTATTAATCTATACATAAAGGGGTCAGTAACAAGAACAAGAGCATGACGTACAAGATAATCAAAGCATGCATGATTTACATCTGTCATCTATGATATAAGCTACACAAAACATACAACATCAAAAGATCGCACACCAAGATATATGATAAGAAATAAAGGAAAGACAAGATAAAGCATCATATATATATATATCAAAATGTCTCGGTGTATACAAAAGATGCGCTTTAATAAATATTGAGCAAAAATGTGCACCTTTGGTGCAAATGAATCATGTAAAAATATAATGGATCTCCAAAATCAAAATGGGATAAGACAAAAGAGGGGTAATCAAGTCTCGCTCCCTCCCTCACCACCATCAAGCAGTGGGCATGGAGGAGCATATGTCCTAGGTGGAGGGCCTTCTCCCTCAGATCATGCTAAATACTCTAAATATGATGGCACGTGCTGTGCCCTAGGAACTACTGCAGTATATGCTGCAACATAGTAGGCTTCCCTACTAGTTTTAAAGGTCACCTAACTCTGCAAAACATGAACTCTCTCCTTGTGGCCTGCAATCACTCGCTCATGCCCTGCGATCACTTGATCCTGCTCTGCTATCTGGGACTAAGACACTACTAGCTGTGTTTGGGAGGCTTGCAGTTGTGTCCTCAATGACCTAATCACATCCTGAGCTATCTATGGCTCTCTCTAAGGGCCTTCCTCTCCTTGTGGTCCCTCCTACTCTGCAGCCTCCCATGCCTCTCAGCGCTGCCGAAATACCCTAACTGCATCATCTAGCCCTAGGTTGGGCTGTGCATCTAGCATCTCCTCCTCAACAACTTGTGTGACTGCCACCTATCCTCTAATCAACCCTAGGGTTCCCATCTCCCCATGATCCCTATGTCACCCCGACCCCAGTGTCCTACTCAGACCTGCCTCTGCTCCTGCTCTTGGCTGAGTAGGAATCCTCTATGGTGGCCATTGAGGTGCTCTTTGTGGCACTCTCTGAGGAGCAATCGGTGCATCCACCATAGGTGCCTGCTCTAGGGAATCCTTGTCAATCCTAGGCACTCTCTCTATTGGATCTGTGAATCTAGGAAAAGGATACCGAGACAGATGGTCCCGATACTCCAAAGTAACTCCTGCATCTTCTACTCCCTCCAAGTACTCTCACACTGGTCGATTGAGCTCAATGAGCTCCTGTGTACACAATGCAACACATAACCTACATAGTGACATTTTCAATGATCAATCTTTGCTTTTATAAAGCTCTAAGATATCAATGAAGAACTAAAGGAAGAAGAAGAATATGCAAAGAAAAATCTTACTTGCTAGACTAGCCTTTGCGCTCCTAATCTAGAAATCAAGCATAAGAAGTATACCATGTGGAAATACTCTGAATACGTCCAAACTACCATAGCACTCGAGACAGTGCAAACCTCTCTATCACTAAAGATGTCTTGTCCAACAGTGGGCGTGAAATGAAGAACTCTCCGCGGACTGTTCGCCACTCTACCCATACCTCTACCTTCAAATAAGCCTGCCATGTAACCAGGCTCAAGTCATCAAGATGGTGCCTCCAATAATCTGTCTTTCCTAGAAAGGGTTGTGTGATGAAACCTGAATATCTATGCACATATGGCTATCTTCCCTGCTGTGTATCTGCTGTAATAGGCCTACAGAATGGGAGATGCTCCCAGGACCATACCTGTAAAACCACAGCTCCTACGACCATGCCTCAGAGACCCCTATAAGTAACCTCACACATCTTGTGGTACATATGTGCTAAGAAGCACTGACCCCACCCAAGCTGCGTAGGCTGTGTGATCAAACTCTCTAGTGTCTGAGACCAACTACATAAGAAACCCTGCTATGATCAGTCTGCCATCAAGAAGCACTCGATGAACCCAACAAGAACACACTCTAGAGGCCATTTCTCTCCATAACTCTCTAACAATGTGTCCTAGGAGATAGATCTATCTATGATCAAATGATCATGAAATACCCGAGCTAATGCCTGTACACCAACTAAGGGCATGGAATCATACTCCACATGCACTCCAGCAAAAGGAATCTATAGAATCCTATAAATGTCCTCAGGGGTAATGGTAATCTCCCCCATCGGCAGGTGAAATGTGTTGTCCTCACTGTGGAATCTCTCCTCTAGCGCGGTCAAAATCCCATGGTTCACCCGAATATCAGGCATCTAAAGCAACCAAGAGAGACCACAGGCTTGGACATGTGCCCTCTGATCATCTAATAAGCCACGAACTAACTGCATGGTGGCTAGATAAGTATATCTGAACTGTATATCAGGAAATTACACTTGCATGAAGAAAAACAACAGAAATGACATCAATATCAACATCAAATCAAAGTGAAATCACTACAACGTAATAAAAAAAGCTTGCAAACAGGCTACTAAGCAAGTCAAACATACAACTGGATGACAAAGTCATGTGAAAAGTATCTCTGTTCCCATACAAAAAAGAAAGAATTCATTAAAATGGGCCCTAAAGCTCATACGATATAGGATTTTGGGTCATACAATGAAAGAGTCTCATACGACATACTATATAGTCTCAGACGACAAAAGGGGAAAGCTTGAATATTGTCATGCGACAGATGGGTAAGGCCTGTGCAATAAATCTAAGGTCCCCAGATGACAAAATATTTTTTGGCAGATTTTCGTACGAGCCCTTTTGCAGGACCGTACGACAAACTGCAAATAGACAACAAAAACGTGCAAAAACATGAAAAATTCAACTAAAATGAGAAAAATTAACATGCAAAGATGAATTTTATCGACTACTTACAGGTGGCGGGTAATCTCTGGGCCGTCCGTGCCTCTGCATGCGCTCGAAATGATGAGTAGAGATTGGGACCACCATTTTCGCTCAGAGAAGCTTCTTGAAACTCAAAAGGTGGACGGTGAAAATGATTTGAAAATGACTCCTCTGGGCCTTATGTAGAAAATTGACCTAATTTTTAAAATTCTTTTATGGATATAAAAATTTCACTCTTGGCTAATCGGACCGCTCTGAATCCATTTTTGGGACTGAAATTGAAATCTGACGATGTTTTGATCCCCCAAAATGCAAATTAAACTAATTTTCACAAATGCAGTTGATTTTTGACGCTTTCCTCATAGGATTATGATTTTCAATTCCTCTTGATCAATCTCCTCATGCATTTCCCTCTTCAAATCCAAAAATTCAACTTAAGTAAATTTTGGTCAAATTTGGTCAACTAGACCTTGAAATAGGCTCGCATCTCATACTTCTCCAATGCTTTTTGATCTATCAAGCTTGTGTCTCCCCTCCTTTTGATTTCATTCCCGAGGGGGCAACACCATTACATCAAAAATTTGATTCACATCAACAAGTTCAATCTAGGGGCATCAGGCCCTGACTCAAATTAAGACCTAATCAAGTGATTCTCATCACTGCACATCAAAAATCAATCTCTAGGGGCATATCAAATTCATTGCACCATATCACTCTAAGAACTCCCCATAATCTAGTAATTGGCTTCATCAAGATTCATATCAAGTCAATTATCCCAGTCAATCAATCGAATGATAGTCAGTCTCATCACACCACATCAGGTTGGTTCGTCATTCAAAATCCTTAAATCAAGAAATCTACTTGGAGGACAGAAATTTAGTTTCATCCCTTCACATCAAGCTGAATGCTCAGACACTTCTACCAGTCTTCACTCAATCAATCCCAAAGATGATATCTTCAGATCTCTTTGTCAGTTTTTCATTCTATCAAGTTCGAAGCTGACCTCTTTTTCTGTCTTTTCTCAATCAAGTTCGGAGCTGATATCTTCAAATCTTCAATTGGTCTTCATTGGATTAAGTTCAGAATCAGTTTTTGATCTATGGGATAGTTTCATCGCTTCACATCAAGCTATTTCCAGATCCAATCAAGCTTCAAATTTTCTTTGACCCAATGTGTTCCCAAATCAATCACACATTAGTCAAAGAGGGGCAAATGTAATCACCCAAAAATGATCTAGCAAACCCATGACCCCTATTTCTCAAATATTTGGTCTTAATAAATTCTAAATCTAAGACAAATATTGCTAGACTCTAAATTATTGAGCATTTAATCAAACTTGCTTATATAATTTTAATCCTAAACTTGTTGAATCAAATAATCAAACATCAAAGCCTAAACCCAAAAAGCATAAAATATTGGGATAAAATAAAAAAGATCCTAAGTTTAAAAAGTGAACCCATTCACACATGGGTGTGCACTCAAAAATCAAATAATACAAATAAAAGGGAAAACAACAATTTTGTCTTATTCTCCAGAAAGTTGACCAATCCAAATCCTTTTATCATCTCACATGGATTGAGAGGAATTGCATCTCCACCATTGATCAATTCTTTTGCCTCTTAATCTCAACCACTCATTCCTTAGAATCTCCTATAAAAGGGATAGCTCCCTTTTCTCATGGCTAGACATGCTAGTAGTTCATAACAAGAAGATTTAGAGTAAATTTATTATGCTATTTTAATTCTAGAGTTCTTTAGTGCATTCATAGTCATTTTGATCTCATTAGTAGTATTCTTGCATTTCTTGCATTGTTAGCTTCATTTCTTAGTTTAGATAGCATTCTAGTTTCCTTCTTAGCTTAATATAGATGCATTTTTCTTCTCATTTGATAGTTTAATCTTGCATCTTAGTTCTATTTCCTCACAATGTTATGCATTTAGTTTTATAGTTCATGCATTCCCATCTTTCAAGATTTTAAGAGCAAAGTATGCAAGTCTATGCATCTTGCTCCATCTTGCATTGAATCTTCTGTTTTGAAGTAGTCAAGTCACCGATATCTTTATGTCCAATCTGATGGACAACCATGAGACTCATACTCACTTCAACTAGGAAGCAATAGGCTGGTTTCAAGGGTTCTTTAGTTTAGTGCTTTAAATCTCAGGTTTTGCTAACCCCTTGATGTAATGGTTTATTGAAGTGTTTGGTTGCAGATTCTTATCTCACATTTTACCATACATATTAAACAATGACATTTAAATTTCCAGAGATCAAAACTAGGGTTAACAGAAGCTTTCCCTTATCTTGGAAGAAAAAATGACATTTTGGATAACAATTAAATTCTTAAAATAGAAAACAATGAAACTACTATTACAATTTTATGTTTAAAATAAGATCCATTTAAAGGTATACTATAGATTTGACATTGTTGACAAAAAAAAATGAAACTAGGATTGAAAACACGTGATAAAGAAACAATTATTTAAGCTACAAAATCATAACAGACTCCATACTCAATTTTAATAAACAAACCTTTTTAAAGACCCATAATTTATCACAAAAAGATTAAGGATTGAGTAGAATACAATTCAAAATACTTAAGGAAGAAAACAACACCTCAAGAATATTTGGTATAAAAGCTTCCTGTTGCTTCCTGTAAACCCTATCATTGTAATATTTGTTAAAATTCATCAAATTCATAAGCCAAGATCACCTGCAGGAAAATAACCTGTCACAAAGCAAAGAATGGAGACACAACTCAGAATGTCCAAGAAATATGAAATATCATTCAGAGAAGGAATTGAGGGAATTCCCAAGAGAGATTCAAATAATTACAAAGTGATCAATCCTAAAAGGAGATAAAAAACCTAAGAAGGGTGTAGAAACCTAGGTTGCATGAATAATTAATAAAAGAATCAATTATTACATGCCTAAAGTTTAGCTTAAGTGAAATAGAGATAAAAAGTGACTTAATAATTAAATCAACAATGATTTAATTAATAAGTGAAAATACCTTTTTAACTCTAACATCCCCTTAAGATTTATTTTAGGGAGAAGCCAAAAACCTAGAATTAACTACTGAAAGCAGGAAATGGGTTCCGACAAGAAGGCCTGATCAGGTACCCAAGTACAAAAAAAATCTCTGTAAAGAGGAGAAAAGGAGAAAACCTAGTGGGAAAAACCCCTCTCTAAAAAGAGATGAAGCCTAGTGAAGGACTAAAGAATCCTCCAAACTAGGGAAAGTCCCAGAAAATAGGAACAAAGATCAGGTAGAGAAGAATTTAATCTGCATGAGTGCCCTAAAATGACACTTCTCAGATCAGGATGACAAACAAGGCAAACATTAGAAATCGAAGATACATATGGAAAAAACACCAAAGTGTGAAGAGCTGATAAAAAGAGAACATGTAGAATACCTCTGAAGCATGAAGTTGCAAACAATGTCAAAGAATTGATGTAGTCTTTATGAGTGCCTTCAAATGACACTACTCAAATCAGGATGGCAAAGAAGGAAAACATTGAAACTCAAAGATACAGATGGAAAAAAATGCCAAGTCTGAAGCCTCCAAAATAGGAATGAAAGAAGAGTGTCCATATGGTAAATGATCCATCTCACTGAAATGCATAGGTAGACATCTGACTAGTATATAGGAACAAAAACTAAAAACATAGCATCTTTGTAAAATTGAATAGTATATAGCATCTTTCTCCATTGTAGGCCAATAATAGCCTACTCTGAGCATCTTCTTAGCTAATGAAAAGCCATTTGAGTGTGATCCACATACACCTTCATGGACGTCTTTTAAAGCTAGATCAGACTCTTCTAGTTCTAAATATCGAAGAAGTGTACCGTCGAGACTACATCGATATAGGTTGTTAGTTATGAGGACGTAACGCGATGCTGTCCTAATCAGGGATCATTTCTCATTTCTAGATAGATTGGCAGGAATGGTTTGGTCTGAAAGATAGGCAATAATACTGGCATACCGGGATTGATTGGGAGTATTTAAGGCACAAATTACCTGATATTTTGGATTGGCAAAGGTGGGATAGGATATTTCTTCCACCAAGAAGTCATAGCGGAATTGATGTTCCTCGAGTTGTAACATAGACGCCAAGGTAGCCATAGCATCTGTAGCTTTATTCTCTGATATTGGTATCTGCTGAAAGGTGAGGAAGACAAAGTATTTCCCCAAATCATCAACTAGTTGTTTGTAGGGCACCAATTTCTCATCTCTTGTTTGATATTCCCCATTGATTTGATTGATAACTAGTTGGGA
>MU223225.1:9716438-9769973 GCA_018584345.1 Thuja plicata
GTACCCCAAATTTTCACTCTTCTGAAGTGAGCCCTATTAGGAGCCAACCCTGTTAAAGGTTACAAACACACTATTAAGTGTGACCTTGTTAGAGGATTTTATACATAGAGGTTGTCACTTAGTATCAGGAATCTATTGCTACCATCCTTGAATTATCCTCCTTCTTACACTGTCAATAGGTATCAGGCAAGTCCAATGCTACTTTCATGAATCAACCTTTTTGGCACTTCTTGGGATGTACCTCAATATATAGAAGACTGTTAAGTCCTTCTCTATTAAGAGACTTGATGCTTCAATGGTTAAACTGAAACACTATGACCTGTTTCTAATGCAACTTTAAATTTCATATTTTTTAGATCTATTTAAGTACATTACGTCTCTGATCAATGTATGAATCCAATTCTTTGTACTCCACACTTTTTGCTCTGTGATGCTATTCTTCACTATTCGTCGGTGGCTGCAGAATTCTTTAGCTCTCGTTTAGCTTGATTGATCAAGACTGTATGAAGTTCTTCTTCATCAGTTTCTCTTCAACATCCTCATTTTATTCACTCCCCTTAATCCCCTTTCTGTGAATGTGATGTTACGAAAATGAATTAATCTTGTCTCTTATATAGACATGATTTTCACTGTTTCTTGATTCTTGATTCTTGGAGTGAAAAATAATCTAGCCAATTTGATTTAAAGAAAAACTCATGATTTATCTCATATTTATATTCTTTCCAACTGTACAAATCTTCTTTAAATCAATTACTTAACTCTGGTCGAATAAAACAAATAAAACAACCAGTTAAGTCTATCTTTAGCTCTTGCCATCTAGATATTTTGTCATTTTTTGAACTCTCTATTCCGTCAATCAATTCTTCAGTTAGTTGTTGGTGAAAACTAACAGTTCCATCGGCATGACTCCAGTTAGCTTTGGGATCTCCATCCATCGGGAATCCTTAGATTTTTACTCATCAGGCAACTCTATTTTCAGCTCGTCAGGCATCCTGTGGTTTTGCTTCGTCGGGCAACATTGTCTTCTGCTCGTCGGGTATCACTGTGACTTTTATTTTTCTGCCTTTATTGATGGTGTGCACTCCATTGGTGTTATCTGTCACTTAGTGAATACTTGACATTTATGCATTTATGAAAGCATAACCTTTGTTCTATAGATTCTCTAAAGTCTTTGGCATTATGTACATGACCGTATAGATGATATCAAGTTGACATCAATGACAATACAAACCATTAACTGATTTAAAGCTTTGCATTATCTTCAACTTAACATTATCAAACATTCAATCAGTTACATGTCATCACCAATGACTCTATTAATGTGCATCAAAAGTGCTTTCTGAGTCCCTTTTTAACTTTATACCGACTACATAGTTACTTTTCTTGACTGAGTTATACAAAATAACTATATATAACAATATTCATCCAAAATTTATACAACTTATCCAATTGCATCTCAACATGCTTATATGGATCTCAATTCTAATTCTAGGAACTGAAGTAGGATTTATTATAAGCATGCAATTACTACATACCTCTCACTGACTAGGTGGAGCTCGGTGAAATGAACTCAGTAGAGATGGTGTAGTCTGTACTTCTACATGATTTCCCTTCATCCCAAGTCTTCGTCCTCTAGATTTTGTTCATTTGTTCTTGGATTTCCTCAACAGTAGTAGGGGCTTTTACTTAAGGTTCTTCTTTGGTCGGTGCATCACCTTGGTATCTAAAATTCCTCGCAAGGTCTCCTACCTTATGACAATCAAAATATGCCATGCCAGGGTTTCTTCATGCTCTTCTATTGTTCCTTATGTGCATCAACATGAAATTTGTAGCAATGTGTCCATATCTTCCACAAGATAAATATGAAATTCTTGTATTATAGTCCCATGGTATAGAAATTCCTGCTTGGTTGATTTTAGCATTCTCTCGGTTAGTCTTCGAATTGTAATATCTTTTCTTTATTCTACATTCTTCATCTTTGTGTCCAAAATTATTACAAATCTTGTAGTAACCATCAAACTTAGGTTTCCTTGTGTTGTTAGCAAGATTAGTTCTACATTCAAATGCTTAACGTCCATACCTATTGCATCTAAAACAATAACCATCAAACTTAGTTGTACTTAGTGATTTACCTTTCTTGCTCCTGCAAATATTAGCAGTATGTCCAGGCTTCCCAAAATAATTGCAACTTGGCCTCTTTTGTTTCGGTGGGGGTGCAATGCTTTCATCTTTCTGTGCTTTTTATGATTCTCCTTTCTTCGTGGTGCTATCCTCTTTGAATCTAATTCTTGTTTTGTCATTCATTTGTTTCTGATTCTTGAGTTGTTGATCCAGAGATTTCAGTGCTTCTTCATTTATTTTTAGTATTTCATTTGCTTCTTTCTCAGCTTTCAGTCTTTGATCCATTCTTTTGATTTTATCTTTCAGTGCTTGATTCTCAAATTCTTTTCTTTTGTTATCTTGATTTTCATTCAGAAGTTGGTCAATCGTGTCATAGTGAACTTGTTTCATTCTTATGATATCATTATCTTTTTCCAATAGCTTCATTTCAAATTATCTTTTATCATCTTCTACCATTTTCTTTTCATCTTCAACAATCCTTTTTCCTTCAATAAATTCAATCATTCTTATCATACTCATTTCAAGATCTATCTTCATTAGGTCCAACTGCTTGGTAAGTGTATCATTCTTTTCCAGTACTTCTTTTATAGCTATCTCGGATTCATCAGTAACACTACCTTCAGATGTTGTTTCAAGTGTATCAACTTGTTCTTGTGTAACCTTTAGTTCATCATGTATTTTAAATCTAACCTTTAGAGACTCCTCAAGTTTCTTCTTCAGATCAATGATTAACTCTATAGCACTTTCCAACTCAGATTCAAGACCACCAATTCTTTTGAATTTCCTAAAACTTTCCATGATGGGGATCTTTAACTCTCAGGTGGTCAAACCTTATAACTCAAGAGTAGTAGATCTGATACCAATTGTTGAATGACTATGGAAAGTTGGGACTGAGAGGGGAGGGGGAAATCAGTCCCACAATTTTTTTTATAACTTAAACTGTCTATAACCATATATTGCTGCTTGTTGTTTACTGAATTGAATAAATTGAAATAAAAATAATATAAAACTTATAAAACATAACATTCAAACATTAAATTAAATGAACTCATAACTCCATGATTTTGTTAACACAAAAATCCTTGGTTAGAGGACAAAACTATGGTGGGGATGACACCCACAACCTTCACTAACTGTAGTATAAAGGGTACTCGGTTAGAGCTTACAAAGATTAGCCATTTTGATAGCTTACCTAGTTAAGAGTATACAAAGAATTGTTAGGTCTACTTGGTTAGAGGATTTTATAATCTCTACACTTAGAGATGTACCCTATTAAAGGTTTTACAAATATCAGATCGGTTAAGATCTACCCAGTATTGGGATTTCTATCTCTCAATATTAAGAACTTATCAATGTATACTATATTGCATCAATAAAAAATGCTGATCAGACTCTATGTGCTCTAAAATATTGTGTTACCTCAATTACAATATGTAACATTGCTCATATTTTCTCTACTGTAGCTAGATATGAGCTCGATGCTCTTTTCTCTGATCTTTGTTCTTCAATATCAACCTTCTCTGTACTTTGTCTCTTTTTCTCCTCTGTCATTTCTCTTATATTCTATAAATCATCCTTTATGTATAATATTTATTGCCTCTTAATCGTATGTGTTAGGTCACTGATAAATTATTTCAATCGTTAGATCTACTTTTTTACTCAGTGATTGTATCACTTTTAACTCGATACTTAGTGTTTTTCTTACAAATAACAATCTTCGATTAACTGCTTAATCTACTTCTCAGATCTTCTCTTTGAATTAACTTGATCATTGATCATGTAACAAACTGATCTTTGTGCATTATAGAATCACAATTAATGTTGTATCAATTCATTAAATCCATCCTCATCACTTTACAATCAATTAAGTAACTTGGTAGAGTAACTTCTCTTCGCTCGGTTAACTTTATCTTTTAGTACTTGGTAACTGTCAACTCAGTGTACTTCATATGCGCTCGGTGTTCAATAAACTATGTCCTCTCAGTGTAGTGTCTGTGCTTTATGGACTTCACTACCTTGCTTGGTGTACATTACCGACTACTCATATATTTTCTTTTCTCCTTTACATCGATTGAATCTTCTGACTCATATGACTTTGCCTTAACTAATGACAACAAAATATCCATAGAGATAACAATTCAAGCCTGGGTTGGTATCAATCAATAAGATAACACACCCAATATCATTGACAAACCAAACCATTGTTGTGTATCACTTTCAAAATAAAAAATAATATTACAGTGCTCATATCACAGTCATACGAAGTGATGATATACAATTTTTTTTATTGATGTCTTTATGATATAACACCAAACTTGATTAACAAAATTTGAGAGCCAAGAAATCAACCAATAAACTATACTAACATGAACTGGTTAGAATGTTAGTTCCAAGAATGCTTTTAATGTTATAAGTGTTCTGTCAAATGCCAATAACATAAACCATTGAATAACAGATGAAAGAATATAATCAACTAAAGATCATAACCTATGCAATTCTCTATTAGCTCTCAACAAATATAGATATAATGCACTATCAGAACTCCTCTATCCAATGTCACTACATCAACATAAATGATATCAGTAATTCCATATAGAAGATATAATGAAAACCCAAAACATAAATGAGTAGTATCATGTAATCAAGCAATAATATCTTGTAATGCATGTCTTCAACTGAGTATCCTTAATCAGAGCACCACATCCCAACAAAACTCTATTGATGTAAACATAACAGAAGCTAA
This sequence comes from Thuja plicata, assembly GCA_018584345.1. Lineage (NCBI taxonomy): Eukaryota > Viridiplantae > Streptophyta > Pinopsida > Cupressales > Cupressaceae > Thuja > Thuja plicata. The sequence continues at coordinate 9,721,303 of MU223225.1, forward strand.
AAACATGCTTCACTGCTACCAAATGAGTGGTAAACAAATTGCAAGATACCATACAACCAAGAAATTGCAATAACATTTTGTAAAAATGATCAACACAATCATCCATAGAAGATTCCAACAAGAAATTTGAACGATCTATGAACTGTCAAGAGAACTCATGCATAATGAAGCATGTATAAATCATTATCCATTGTTAAATAACTGTTACAAAACTTTGATTCAGATACACATGCATCAAAATCACCAAACATATTGAACATGGATGGACAAGAGATACCACTGTATCATAGAGTTATTTCAAGCAGTCTAATGTCAATCAAATTTTAAGGAATTTTAAAGATAGAGAATTGAAATAATCCTCTGACCACACAAATTTCACATAAACTTAGGTTCAATAATATCCTTCTCCTTTTTCCTTCTCCATACCTTCCTAAATTTTTTCCTTTTGTCTTGACTTTGTTTTCTACTCTAATATTTATATGATGCTTCCTTCTACTTAGTCAAAATATATGTTTTATAGTTAAATTATTACAACATTCTTCTTCTAAAATACTTTTCTATGTGACCAACTTGGTTACACTTATAACATATCATATTGTAACTCTTATCTGACATTCTAGTATGGTTCCTATAATTTCTAGCTTTATGTCCATATTTTTGATAGACATAGCAATAACCATGAAACTATGAAAATTTATACCTCATTGAGAAAATTTGACTGCAAGATGAAGATTCTGTGAGCCAGTTGTTTCTTTGTCCAACTCTGTCGATGCCTTTGTGTTGTCTTCTTTCTGCACCATTGATTTATGTTTCATCATGATAGTTTAGGTCTATTTTCTTCCACGGTGATTGGCTAACCTTGAAACTCTATCCATTTTTTGTTTCAATTTTTTTTCATGTTTAGACTCATCTTGAACATCATGATTTTTTCCTTTTTCATACCCTAATCTATAAACGTCTTTGTGATGCTTTTGTTTTTCCAGTATTTTATTTAGATTGTTGGTACAATCTTCAAATTTATGATTTTTTTGTGATTTGTAGGAAATATTTTCAAGTTCATTTCTTAATGCCACTACCTCTACTTCAAGATTTTGGCACTCACTTGTTTTAACTTCAAGATTAGATTTGATGACATGTGCTATCCTCTTGTCTTCTTGAAGTTTATTTTCTAAGTTTTGGGTTTCTTTCCTAAGTTTCTTTAATTCATCAAGGACACATAACAAATTTCCTTCAAGATCGACCTCAATCTCAGCATCTACAATTTCTTGTTCTATCTTACTCAAAATTTGAACTTATTTAACTACAAGTCTGACTTCATTATTAATTTGTGAGCACTTTTCTTGAGACAATACCTTGCTAGAATTGATAGGGACTAATTTATAATTCTTTTGCTTGACACTAGTGGTTTTATTTTCACTTTTGTTTCTTTTAGCCATAACTAACAATCCAATACCAGGGAATCCCAAGATGTTTTTGAAAGGTTTGGTTCTGATAACAATAGTTAGAGTGAAGAAGACACTAAGAGGGGGGTGGGTGAATCAATGTCTTAACAAATTCATCTATCTTAAAACAATCTTATGTTTACTTGTTTACTCATAAAAGAAACAAGACTGAAATGAATAACAACATAAATCACATAGAATTTGACAAAATAAGATATCCTAAGTGGAAACCCTCCCGGGGAATAAAACCACTCGAAAAGGTTTCTCACTGGCTTAACTGAAATGCTATGTTTTACAATGTCTCATTGACAATTTTAAATGCCTCACTGGAAATTTTTGTGCCTCACTAGAAAAATGTACCTCATTGGCCTTTTACAACTTCTTATTGTACCTATAATTCTTCACTGGACTTGCAATTCCTTTCATAACTTTACATTCACTTCAATATAAACATAGAGTAATACCTCTGTTTAACTTAAATATAATAATTGGTCTTACATCACCTAAGACTCAGAGATGAAATTACAAAGTACAAATGCAGTATAATAGTGCATATGGTTTATATGCAATATTACAAATCATTTCTAAACTTTCAGGATACACTAATGCACTTAAATATGCTTTTTCAAAAATTAAACAACACAATCCATTTCATCTTCTTAAAGATATTTCTTTTTCTTACAAAACAATCTCCATCACTTGTATTTCAATTCTTCCATGATGAACAAAAGAATATTAAATTATTTCCAAACTGATTGCATAACTGACATGGAAGAATTTATAGAAAACTAAATGCTTTAACCAGATAGGATACATTTAGTTTGTACCTACCTTTATTAATATGTGTATTCTTTCTCATCACATTCAATTTCCAACTTCAGAGTGTATTACAAATTTTCAACATCATAATTGTTTTTATGTAACAAATCAAATCTTTCTCTGTATTTTCAAACCAAAATGAAATTGAAAAACTTCATGTTGAAACTTCTCTAATTTCATCAAACCTGAGGATGGATTAACAACTAGAATGTTCTATATTATCGAGAAGGATTGGAAGAGTAATAATGAACTAAAAACACATACTTCACAAAGATAGAAACTACATCAAACTAGAATAACAAAAACAAACTTGAATGTGTATCTAAAACAAGATTATGACACCCTTAAACCCCTGGTCACATAGGTTACATTTTTTTACAAGTCTGTCACCCTAATTTAGATAATAAACATCTTCAACTTAAATTTTGACCAAAGACATTTAACTTTTCAGAGATCAGATCTAGGGTTAATAGAAGCTTGCCCTTGTATTGGAAGCAAAAATTACATTTTCGATAACAATTAAAGTCTTAAAATAGAAAATAATGAAACTCTTATTACAATTTGCAGTTTGAAATAAGAACCGTTAAAAGGTATACTATAGATTTTACATTGTTGACAAAACGAAACCAAACATGGATTAACAACACATGATCAAGAAAAAAATATTTAAGCTAGAAAATTATAATAAACTCCATATTCAATTTTAATAAAAAAACCTTTTTAAAGACTCATAATTTATCACAAAAAGATTAAGGGTTAAGTAGAATGCAATTCAAAATACTTGAGGAAACAAAAAAACACCTAAAGAATATTTGGTATAAAAGCTTCCCGTTACTTCCTGTAAACCCTTTCATTGTAATATTCTCCTAGCCACACTTTTCATAGTTATTTCCACATAACTTCCTTTGTTTTTGCCATTGCGAAGCATCTTGCAGTCACTGCTCACAACTGAAAGTCAACAAAACTAAAATTTCATGGATCACAACCATGCCCAAGAATAGGTCGAGCTTTAGTTCGAGGGATTAAGAGAACACATTTTTAAGAGGAGCAAATGAGTATATTTCCTTTTTTATTTCTAATGGGATTTATTTCCCTTTTATATCCAATGCTATAATAAATTTATATTATAGAGCAAATATGTCTTTGTTTGTTCCCACAATCATTGCATTAGGGACCAAGGAACCCTTTTCATATAGCATATGCAATAAGAATTTTAACACCTTTGCAAAGTACCAATGAAAGCTAACATACCAATAAATGTAATATAGTTCACACCAATATATAGATATGAATTATGTCAATATTATCATATCATCTATCCATATGTTGTCACCTGTCCATACCATATATCAATATAATTGTGCTAATATTGATGATGATATGTATGAACATACCAAATAATAACAAGGTAAAATGTGAACTAATTCATTCCAATATGTAAATGACTTGTACCACTATGATTGAAAACCTGATTACATAAAATATATTGTTACTAAGTTTGGACCTTGATGACCTTAAGGTTAGATGTAATATGTATAACCAAGTATTACTTCCAGTTAGCAATCTATCATAACTGATCAAATATGACCAATGAGTCAAGTAATCCATATATGATATCATTTTCATGCATCAAGGACATAATTTCAATCCTTATCGCTGATCAAACTCAAACTAATCATGTCACCAAGCTTTGTTATCAAGTATCAACTATATGCTATCATGCTCTCATACACCAGTTAGTGTTATGAAATAAAGGACAACAAAGGCATGAGCAACACTTACACACACAAAGAAAGAGGAGAGATACAATTCTCATCCATGCATGAAAAATAGAAAGCATAAAATTATAATATTACACAACATCCAAGCACAAGGTATAACACAAAATCATAGGCCAATCATACATGACATTCATATAAGCATGCCCATCTTAGAGGTGTTACTCAACTATGGGGCTAGGTGTTTGAGAATAAGAGAGAGTAATCCCATCACATAGCTCAAAGGGATGGCTCATAGGAAATTGTGTAGTCATCTCATACATACAAGGAGACTAGATCTTACACAATCTAGCACTACACAAGCAAGCATATCTTCTTAAGTTATTGTTAGCCTATATACTTGTGCTCATGGAATGAGAGGGGATTTTACTAGATCCAGATTACACACCATAGATTTGTCTTTCTATTTAAGACCTTTCTTCTATTTTTTAAATTGTTCTCAGTATAATCCATCTCTCCTTCCAAGAAGTGTCTTTTTGGTTATAATTCTTCATCGTGTAAATCCATACAAGATTTCACTACTCTAAAAATTGGGGCATTTAGGAACTTGCAAGGGAAATGGATATAAAAATCTTAGGATGCACCAGTACATGATTTACCCTCATACATCATAACTTATGCATTTTCACATCCTAGGGATTGGATAACCATTTCTGATTGCAATGGATCACTTCATTCATGAAGCCAAGTACCTCAAAGAATTTCATTTGTACAAAATTTCTTAGTTTTAAAAACGTGATTTTTTTAAAATTTCTCCTTATTAATTATCTACTAAGAGACTACCACATACTAAAATACACTATATCTTTTATTATTTTTTCTTTATTAATAGTGGCTACCCTTGATGAACTATAACTGATTGAATGCTTGAAGATGTTAAGTTGATGATCACCAAGCTGCAGAAAGTTAATGCAAGACATTAAATCAGTTAATATATTGTATTTTAATTGATGTCAACTTGATACAATTTGATTGGTTATATAAATAGTGTCAAAGACTTCAGAGAACCAGAGAGATAAAAGTTATGCTATCAGTAATGCATAAAAGTTCAGTATGCACTAAGTGACTACCAACACCGACGGTCAGTGCACCCCGACGGATAGAGAACCTTGAGAGGAAAGTCAAGGTGATACCCAAGCATAAAACCCAAGAAAGCATTACCGACGAGAAAAATCACAATGTTACTCAACAGACAGACAACCCCGACAGACAGAAAACCCCGACGAAGATGCCCGAGGAGAAGTGAAGTGTTGACCAAGCTAACAAAGAGTTAAACACTGAAAGAACTAAAGTTCAAAAATGAAAAAAATACTTAGCTAGAAAGAGCTAAAGATGGAGTTAACTGGTTCTTAATATTGTTTTCATCAACAAGTTAAAAGCCAGAGATAAGCAAGATTTTTAAAGCTATTTTATTCTAGTTGTCTAAGAGAAATCTGCGGGATAAAACTGAAGTAAAGATTTAAAGCAAGAAAGGCAAGAATTGCACATCACACCAAGATCAAGAAAGTCAAAAAATTAGAAATGGTGAATCATGTTTATAAAGAGACAAGCTAATTAATTATGAATGAGGGGAGTGAATAGAGAAGAGGATGCTGAAGAGAAATTGATGAAGAAATAAGTCTTCAATCAAACTTGATCAATCAAACTAAAGAACAAAGCTATATTTCTGTGGACATTGATAAAAAAAGAAGCACAACATCAATGAGCAAAAATAAGTGGAGAAAAGGTATTGAAAGGAGACATTGATCAGAAAGGTATTTTGAGCTTACAATAGATCTGAAAAATTTGCAAAGTATAGTTGTATATGTGAGCAAATCATTTATTGTTTCAATTTAACCATTGGATCAGAAAGTCTCTTAACTGAGACGGAATTAAAAATACTTTATATATTGAGATACATCCTAAGTAGTATCAAAAGGTTTGGTCATGAAGATAGCATAGAGATTCCAGATATCAAGTGACAAACTACACAGGGTTTGGTCATAAAGATAGCATAGAGATGCCGGATATCAAGTGACGAACTATCCTATTTAAATCCTCTAACAAGGTCACACCTAAAAATGTGTTTGTAACCTTTAACATGGTTGGCTCTTCACCCAACTCACTTTAGAAGAGTGAAAATTTTGGGTTACCTATCCCAAGTGGTGTTTCCCTTAACAAGGTTTCCACGTTAAAAATCCATGTGTCAATGTGTTTATGAGTCATTACTTTAGCGTTTTGCATTACACATAACTAATCTGGATTGGTCCGTATACACTAAGTAATTTACTATATTTTGGTAAATGAAAGACTACTAATTGGTAAAGATAAAGAATAAGGTTTAACAGTGAACTCCGAGCAGTAGTTATTTGATAAGATTATTTCAAGGTATACATCTGGTAGGACTGAAGATAACTAGAGGCTTATAATTGTGGTAATAAGTTTTTGGGTTAATTTATTAAAATATTTTTGAGGCCATTGATTCACCCCTCCTCTTAGTTATTCTAACAATTGGTATCAGAGCTTGTGTTCTTAGAAGGAAGGTTTTGAGACCTAAGAAAAAGATAACAAGATGAGCAAACAAGATGTGCCAAAGTTGAACAAGGACAAATTTGCATCATGGCAAAGCAAGATAAGACCACCTATCAGGTATTGGAAATGATTTTGCTCAATAATTGGATACTGAATATGTGTTGCCTATAGGACCTCACATACTTGAGAAATTAAGAGAAAAGCATGAGCATAACTCTATGATGATAGAACTTGTTTCCTCACTCTTCGATGCTAAATTTGAAGATGTCAAAACCCACACCTCTGCAATGCAAATGTGGGATAAATTGAAGCTAGTACATGGAGGAGATGCTAATGTACTAAGAGCTAAGGAAGAAATCCTAAGAGGTAAATTTGATGACCTAAGAATGAAATAAGGAGAAAATATCACCCAGTACAATTTCAAAATAAAAGAGGTAGTCAATTCTATCAGAGGAGTTGGAGGTGTACTTGAAGAAGAGACAGTGGTAAGTAAAATCCTAAGAACCTTACTGTCGTTATATGCTATTAGAGTATATGCTATACAAGAAATGAGAGAAGTAGAAAACAATAGTGTCACTCTAGATACTTTGGTTGGTAGAATGATTTCATATAAGATGAATAACTTTGATAACAATGTCTTACCATCTATTGAGTCTGCATTCAAATCTCCTTTGAAAATAAGTAAGTCAAGTCATAAACACACTATGAGAAATGATAGTGAAAGTGATAGTGATGACCAAGATCTTGATGAGATTGAAGCACTAAATGGCTAGAAGATTGTAGAGAGGCAAAGGTAGATACAAAGGTAAATTACCACTTGTATATTTTAATTGTAAAGAGATTGGGCACTTTGCTGCTAGGTGTCCTAACAAAAGAAAATATGATATAAGTAATGACAGATCATATGAAAAGAAGTTTGATAGAGGTGATAACAAAGATTACTGAAGCAATCGACCATCTGATAGAAGAGATACCCAAGACTACAAGGACAACAGGAAGAAGGGTTGTTACGTGGCTGAGAATAGAGCTAGAGATACTAACACCGAATCTAATGAAGACATTGAGATGGTATTTCTGGCCATGAAGGATGATTTAGATGAAGAAGAAAGGTATGTAGAGACTGCACTCATATCTAAGGTTAGTAAGAATGATTTTTGGATTATAGATAGTGGCTACACTCACCACATGATCGATGATAAACAAAAGTTTGAAACTTTTGAGTACTATAATGGTGGATCAGTAAGAATGGGTAATGACACACCTTGCCAAGTTGAAGGTAAAGGAACCATAATGTTGAATAACCTGATAAAATGTGAAAATGCATACTTAGTAAAAGGACTTAACTATAATCTATTGAGTGTTTCACAGATGAATAACACAGGTCACCGAGTTGCATTTGAAAATAAAGAGGCAAAGATCTTTAATGAACCGGGAAGGTTGATCGGAACTGGTGAACAAACAAAAGGTAACCTATTATATCTTGATGATATTAACACCACTTATTTAATGGATAGAAATGAAGACATATGGTTGTGGAATAAGAGATTATGTCATGTGAATTTTGACAACATGATTAAGATAAGAAATAAAAGGAAAGTAAGAGTCTTACCGAGCATGTCAAAGCCCAAGCATATCATGTGTAAGAATTTTCAAAAAGGTAAGATGACAAAGTCTAGTTTCAAGGGCAAAACCCATACATCTAATGTTATTATAGAATTAGTCCATACTGATCTATGTGGACCCATGAGAACAAAGAGTTACTATGGTGATAGATATTTCATTCTCTTTGTTGATGATTATTCGAGAATGATGATAGTTATGTTCTTAAAAAAAAATAGAAGCATTCAAGATGTTTAAATGGTATAAAGCTATGGTAGAAAAAAAAAGTGGTAAGGAACTGAAATGCTTAAGATCATATAGAGGAGGATAATTTGTTTCTGATGAATTCACTAACTTTTGCAATGAGCATGGAATTAAAAGGTAGGTTTCTGCACCAAGAACACCACAAAAAAATGGGATTGTTGAAAGGAGAAATAAATCCATTGTTGATTGTGCAAGAGCACTGATGATAGAGAAAAGAATCACTCAAACATTCTAGAGGGAAGCTGTCAGTACTGCTATCTACACATTGAATAGAGTACAATTGAAGAAAGACACACCCTATGAGCTATGGTATGGTTACACACCCAATGTAAGTTACTTCAGAATTTTTGGTAGTCAGTGTTATATTTTGAAAGATGATAGAAATGTAAAGCTTGACTCCAAAAGTGAAGAAGGAATCTTTCTAGGGTATTCCACCAAGAGCAAGGATTATAAATGCCTTAACAAGTCCTCTAACAAAATCATTGAAAGTGCAAATATCAGAATTGATGAATATGTAGAGAAAAATGATGAGGAAAGCATAAAAGAACCAGAAGACTACAACAAGATTGTTTACACTAAAGACCCTGACACTCTGCCTGAGAAATAGTGTATCTCTCCCGAGAAACATAACATTGCACCTGAGCATGAGGCTAAAAATACTGAAAATTAGCAAGATGATGTTCCAAGTGATGGAGATCAGAATGAAGGTCAAGATGATGATCAGAATGATGAAAAAAGAGTTGAACTGATACTTTCAAAGTATGTCAGAAGACACCATCCACATAACTAGATCATAGGAGACAAGAAGGCTGAAATGAGAACAAGAAGTAAGTCACTGAATACTTGATGTTTTATTTATCATTTTGAGCCTAAATCTATTAATACTGCACTATAAATTGAATGGTTCAGTGCTATGAATGAAGAGATAGAACATATTGAGAAGAACAAAACATGGACATTAGTACCAAGACCTAATGATGAGAATGTCATTGGTACCAAATGGATATTCAGAAAAAGATGAATGAGAATGGAGAAGTTACAAGAAACAAATCAAGATTAGTATGCAAGGGGTATACACAAGAAGAAGGTATCGACTATGGAGAAACCTTTGCACCCATTGATAGATAGAAGGAGTAAGCATTTTACTTGCTTATGCTACATTCAAAGGATTCAAGGTATACTAGATGGATGTCAAATTTGCATTCCTAAATGGAATACTGGAAGAAGAGGTATACATTGAACAACTAGAAGGGTTTATTGATCCTAACAGGAGACACATGGTTTGTAGACTACGCAAGGCCTTGTATGGATTGAAACAAGCACCTAGATCATAGTATGAAATAATTCACTCCTATCTCATAAGCATTGGATTTATAAGAATAAGTGAAAATAACAATCTGTATTTAAAAGAAGATACTAATGATAACACTCTAATTGCTGAAATATTTGTTGATGATATCATATTTGGGGGTAATGATATGTTATGTAAATCTTTTGCTAATGAAATTAGAAAAGAGTTTGAGATGTCGATGTTTGGGGAGATAAAATTCTTTCTTGGTCTATAGATTCTTCAACAAGATGTAGGCATATATATTACACAATCCAAATACATCAAGGAAGTGTTGAAGATATTCAAGATGGAAGATTCCAAACCAGTTGGAACACCTATGGAAACCAGATGCAAGATGACAAAAGAAGACAAATCAAATGAGGTAAAGTAGACCTTGTATAGATCAATGATTGGCAAACTAATGTATGTTATTCATACCAGACAAGATATAACACATGCAGTTGGAATAGTTGCAAGATTCTCTACTAATCCCAAAGAATCACACATGACTATTGTCAAGAGAATTCTGAGATATCTAAAGAACACCAAGGACTATGGCTTATTGTATAAAAGAGAAGGCAAATTTGAGCTTCAACTCTATACAGATGCTGATTGGGATGGAAACTTAGATGACAGAAAGAGCACAACTAGAGGAGCATTCTTCATGGGTGACAGACTTGTCACATGGATCAACAAGAAGAAAGGATGCATCTCACAATCTACTGCAAAAGAAGAATATGTGGCTGCTACTGCAAACTACTATAACATTGCATGGATCAAACAGTTACTGGAAGGTATGAATATGAAAATTATTGAACCAATGATTATCTATTGTGATAATACCAGTGCAATAAACATTTCTAAGAATCTAGTCATGCATGCTAAGACTAAGCATATTGTAATCAAGTATCATTACTTAAGAGAACAAGTGCAAGAGAAATAGGTGATACTAGAATATGTTCAATCAAAGGAAAAATTAGATGATATATTCACAAAGCCATTGCCTAAAGATACATTTGAGTACTTGAGAAAGAGACTAGGGGTCTGACCCTTGTCTATTGGTCGGTAAGCTGACTAGGAGGCTGCATCAGCCTACACATAATCAAAAGATAATTCATGTTGATGCAAGCTAAGAGATGGACTGCAAAAGATACATTAGTACACATCAAGGTAAATATCTACACCGAACACCAGAGTGAATGTATTACTGATGGGTATGGAAATTCAAGGAGTATATTATAAAAAGGAGAAAGGATATAACTTTGGCATTATTGTCAAAGGGAGAGAATATCAAGATGGGAGAGATTATCAAAAGGGAGAGATTGCATATTAAATATCCATCATGAATATCATAAGGGAAATTACTTGAGAGAGATGTAACCTGTAAGGGAGAGAATATCAAAAGGGAGAGAAGTATCCTGAGGGAGAGATGACTATATTGCTGTCAAAGGAAAAAAGAGATAATCAAGGTGAGAAACAGTCAAAGGGAGAGACAACATCAAAGACAGAATCATAAGCTACTACATCTATCTAGTGAAGGGATTGAAGATTGAAGATAACACTTTGCAAGAAAAAAATCTAAGCTATTTGAGCTTACGGAGAGCCAGAAATTTGTATTGGTTATTGTTGAGCATTTTTTTACACAAGCCAACTAGCTAGGATCTCGAGATTCAATTTCCTCTCTTGAAAGAATATCAAAGTTATTCCCAAGGTTCTCTGGGGCTGGGTCACAACCTGCTTGGTTACTTAGTTGAAGATAAATGTGAATGTTTATGAGGAGGCCTTTGCTGGTACGTTCAAGACATCAAACTACAAAATAATCTTTAGTACTATTTTTGGGGTTTTCTATTTTAACAAGATTTATGTTAGACTAAAGATGCAATTTTTTATTTTCAAGATGATTACTTTCAGATTTGCAACAAAATTTAGGGGAGTAAGGTAACAAGAAATAAAGTAAATTAGTGAAATGAAATCCTATGGACATAAACTGCTATAAACCCTTCCTTGCAAATTGAATGATAGAGAGATTTGGAACAAACCCAAGAGGTATAAATCAGACAAAGTCACAATTGTGTACCTAATGGATGCAAGTGTTTGGAGAGAAGATGATATCACTCATGCAAGCTATTCAAAATCTATCAAATCGTGAAGCCACCAAGATGTGTACACCCACGCGATAGATTTATCATTAATCCCAATAGATGATCCTTTCCAAGAATTCATCACAAAAAGGTGGATAGACAACAACAAACTCCAACTAAGGTAAACACAAATTTGAAACACAACAAAACAGAAGGCTCTTTGAAAATAATGAACTATGTATGCACACATTCACCAATTTTGCATAGATGGAAGCAATTAACACACCATGAATGAAGCACCAAATTTAGATGTTTATTGCATAAATAATCTGACCCTATTACATTGATTTTGATTACAATATATAGAGTTTTGATCTATAAACTCTGAATGTCAAAATTAGGGCATCAAAGAGTCTAAATTAATGAAAATAAACTAAAACTAAAACTTTGCTGAAAGAAAACTATTGCTAACTGATAATAAACAACTTGCATGGATTTTAAATCCATTTACAATTAGTTTGTCCATGCAAGAAGGATCAAACTCGCCACAAAAAGAGAGAGAAAGAAGATAGGGTTTCTCTGCATGAAACTAAAGTCTTCTTCTTGATCTTGGAGTTTTCCCTTGGAATCTTCATCTAGGTTTCTCTCTGTGGTGGGAATTGATAAGGGACCCTTATTCCTTCAAAAACAAACTCCAGTTGGGCACCCATCTGATCTGGAGTTCAAAATCCATGCAAAAAAGTGATCTCGCTGGAAAAACCTAGAATTTTGGACCTCGATCCCTCCTTCGAAATCTCCAAGTGTCAAAATATGCTAAGTGTCAAAATCAAAAATTGGAGGAGTCAAAGTTTTGGCCCTTTCGGAGCCGAAAGGCCGAAAAGGTTATCAGAGTCCAAAACCTCAAAAAAAGTCCAGCAAAGCCAAAAAATGCAAAAGTCCAGCAAAAATCCAGAACTTCAAACTTTGAAACAAATAAAAGTCTAGCAAAAAAATCTAGAACTTCGAACTTTTGGACAGCAAAAGTCCAGCAAAAAAATCCAGAACTTCAGACTTTCAGACAATGAAAATCCAGAACTTCAGACTTTCAAACAATGAAAATCTAGAAAAAAATCAAGATCTTTGGATGTTTAGACTCCAAAAATCTAGTGAAAAATACAAAACTTCAAACTTTCGGACTCCGAAAATATAGTGAAAGTCCAAACTGCAAAAGTGCAAAAAACCAGCGAAAAACCTCATGACTTGAAAATGGCTAAGCCTAAAGTTACTTTTTGGTAAGATCTTAGGGTGAGCTTTGCAAAATATCTTTGCAACTTCTTGGATTTCATCAGAACTAAGAAACTTCATAAATTTAGCTTTCCCTATTGCCTCTCCCTAAACCTGGAAAGGTATGCTTCAAACTTCTGAACTTCTCCAATACCATTCATGATTTTCTTCATATTTTCCCTAAATTGGAACATTTGGTGCAAATATTTGTCTGTGTTCACATGTAGCAATCATTCCTTTGAGGTTTTTGAATGATGTTTCTTATGGAATAGAGTTATGACCTATGTCTCTGTCAGTGATCTCATCGTGCAAATTGCCCACCTTAGTGGGGGTGTGGTAGCCTTTGAAATGGTACTTTATTGGTAGAGCTGTTGTCTTTTCTGACATTCTTTTCACTGGTTGAGGATTTGACATATTTTTATCCTATATGCAAATGCATTTGTTAGCAGCATTTTATTGAAAACAAGATACTACTCTAAGCCACCACTCTTACGATGATCCAAATTACAAATTCAAACCAGAAAACTACCAAAACTACAAAACATTACATACAGAATTGGGGGTCCCCATTAGGCCAAGTGGCCGAAATGGGGCGTGCATTGTGGAAACACAACAAATATCCCAGACAAAAGGAGAAATGACTGAGGCATTTCTTTATCAGCAAACAACTTCTGGAAACTCGTCTTGCAATAAATTGAACCCAAGTACCCCTCATGGATATATTCTTTCGCCAACTCTCAAAATTGAAGTTTTTTGTTGTTTCTTCCTATTTCTGCACTTGTGTGTTCATTCCTTTGACATTTTTATGAAGATAACTTAAAATAGTATAAGCCAAATCCAAACTTCTCAATGTTGACAAGGGCTTCCCGGGAAGAGCTCTGCTGCTGACAAAGTTTCCCCCGAGTCCCAATCTAACCTTTCTCTACTTCTAGTCAGGAATCCATAGCCCCGATAGAGATTTCCAAAGTCACCCTTCTCTGTCTTCTTACAATATTTTAAGTAGAGGTATTTGAAGGATTCTCTCTTTGGAATTATTTCTTCTTTCTTGTTTGGTACCGGTTCAGGCCACTAGTACTTCGAGTATGATACTTCTTGAATGCCTTTATTTTATTTCCTTTGATAAACCCAGGTAGCACTTACAACTGTGCTACCTTGGTATAAGATTATAATCACCATAGTGACCATTTCTTTGAATGATTCATTTTTCTTTCACAGAGAAGGGTTTTGGGACTGGTGGGTACTTGCATCAACATGCTGGTACTGGCTCTAACTAACAACCAACCAAGACACCTATGTTTCCAAAGTCATATTTCAATGTGTATCTCATGATTTATGATGATCAATGTTGAACATCACCTTGGTTGCCAGAAAAAGGTATCACCATTTCTGATCCCCGTGTACAACTTCTTGCAAGATACATCTCTTTAGAAATTTTGACTAAGAAATACCTTTGCCTCTCATTGAGGACTAGCTGGGATGGACCAATTTTCAGGAACATCCTTGAAAAAAATGCACTGAATCCCTTGACACAACCAAAAGAAGCGAGAAAACCAAAAAAAGAAGAAAACAAATTCAAGACAGACACCTACCTAAACAAAAATAAAGAAAAATTATATACAAAAGATTTAGAACAAAAAGCATATGAGTTACTGGTTAATTGATTTTCCTCTCCATGCATTAGCAATATTGCACCTTGTATATTTCTAAGAAATGCAAACTCATCTTTGTACTCAGAAAAATAAAATTTAGACAAGTTTTGTTCAAATTTTGGGTACCAATTGTACAAAATCAGAAGTTGTGGAAACTCTCCATGATCATGGTTAACCCAAAAACAAGTTTTTTCACCCTTAGCACCATATTCAAATTGGAAATTATCAAACTGTAAGGGGTAATGGAAAGATACAACCTGATTTAGTGAGTTCCCAACAATGGGAGTATACTTACACAACATGATTTCTTCTTCTGGAGGTCTTAACTCAAGGTACACTACTCCATCCTCATCAAGTACATGCACACCATAAGAAGACATATATATTGTTGATTTTCTATACCTCTTATTACAACAAGGCTCAAAAGGAAAAGCATTAATACTATGATCCTTGCTATAATCATCAGTAGGCCTAAATAATGAATCATAACATTTAACCTCATTAGGACTAACAAATTCAACCATAAACATGACGTTTAAATTGTAAGAATAATTAGTATCATAAATCAAATAATTTTCTCCCTCAAGCTTTAAAGAAACATGTTCAAAATTGCTCTTACCTTCTAAGTCAATCTCCCAAGCTAACATGAAGTCAGGACAACTTACTTTTGGATGTAGATTAAATGGATGAACTCTACATGAATTGGCTACTTCAAGGTCTAATATATTCATGGAATACCCACAAATGGACATTTATTTACTCAAACATGATACCAGATCAAGCACTTTATCTACCTCATCCGATGATAGAGACATAGATTCATCTTGTTTCTCGTCTGGCAAGTCCATTGTTCCACATTGTTGGCCATGTGTGAGTGTTTCAAACCCTAGGACAACTATTTGATCATCCTTTTGAACCTCTTGTATCTCCTTCATTTGGGTTTCATCATGATTTTCATTCAAAGAGTAAAGCGCATCACCACTCATGATTTTATAAGAAGACACCTCTTCACTTTCACTTGTCATGAAAATGTCTATGAATGTATCTATAATTTCACCATCTGCATCATTTTTAATTTTCTCACCATAGTCCTCTTGTATGCTGATCACTTTAATTTCCTCATCAGACAAGCAAATATCTTCCAGAGTCTCATGGGTTTGATCACACTAATCTTCTTCCTTCCTTGATTGATTATCCCAATGATCCACTATAGGAATTAATACCTCTTCAATAGTCATCTTTCCTTTCAAATAGAAGTGAATCTTTCCAAGGAAAACATGGAAATCCACCTCACAATGTTGGTTAGTGAGGTGTATCCTACATCCATCCATCCATGCAAAATCTGATAATGACATTGGAATACCCAATTATTGCAACCTCTCATTCAGTCTATTTTTCTCAAGTGGAATATCCACCCAACATAGATTATGAGTATCTACATCTTCATCATTTGAACCTTTCTCAACCTCAAAAGAGTCATCAAGATCACCTTGTGAAGATGTCAAATATTTGTCATTTTTTTATTGTTCGTGACCATAATTTTGGGGCAGCATTGAATATGTCTCATCCTCTTGGGTTTGTTTGTCATGTCTTGATACCTCATGACTAATTTTTGTGGAAAAATCATTTGGTAACCCGAGTTCTTGATTTTTGCAAACTTTTAGGCCCATTTCATCTTCATTGGTGTACCACTTATCATGCTGATATGACTAGCCATCAAGCTCTCTATTTGAAGTATCATCATGAATTGATGTATTAAGTTTAGGAGTATAATAAGAATATGACAGTATAGCCAAAGAAACATCATTGGGAGGTAAAATTCTTGCATCCAAGGCTTTAGTATGGGAATTTTGACTCCAACTCTGATCTTGAAAGTGATTGACCTGATTCTTTCTATTGGATGATTTCATTATTTGGATATCAGGCAAGTTGTAATCGGTTGAAAAGGGTGATTGCAGCTGATATGGTATGTTGACTAAATTGACATAGTACTATAATGATTGGCAACATTCAATCAATTTCATATTGAAACTTCTTTCTGGACCACTCATACCATTTGTAACATCCCATCCACATCATGCCAAGAAAAGAGACTTGTTGAATGCATCATGTAAGGTAATAATCTCACCCAAAGATCTAATTGTTCTTGTAAATGAGACATCTAAACACCATAAATAATGTCCTTTTAACTTCAAATCGTGCACCATCCATTTTGAATCTTGAAGCCTTTGATAGATGAGAAGGAATCGATGATTAAATTTGGCAATAGACTCTTGAGGCGTCCTTCTTACAATAGAAAAATAGAATACAAAATCTCGTGCACTCAAATTGGGATCAAATTGAATTAAGAATAAATCCTTTAATTCAACCCATGAGCAAATAGAATTTGATGAAATTCTCAAATACCATTCAATTGCTACACCTTGAAATGTCTTTACAAATAGATTGCAAACAACATCTTAATGTTCAATTTTAAGAAAAAGCATTAGATCCTTGCAAAACCTCACATGGTTTGTAGAATTTTATCCATTATTGGGGAAGAACAAAGGAAGACTATTATGTGCATGTAAAGGAATCTCATGGAGACCCCCTAGTATACACAAAGGACTACCCATTGAAGCTAGATCTCGTCAAGATCCAACCCATTCAAGTGTGCATGTAATCATGAAATCTTTTGATTTGGCCTCCTCCTGTTGGCATGATGATGGAGAGTTTGCATACCACTAATTCTATGATTTTGTAAGTTTTGATTTTGGTTTATGGCCGTGAGGACAGTCGAGACAATGATGTGTGATTTCTATCCAAGTAGATTTTGTGGCTCAGTGTGATGGTGAGAGGGGTTCTATCTTGACTTTCCTTTGTTGCTGTGAGATCTGTGGTGATGAGTGAGTTCAATAAACTCACCTCTTTTTGGAGATGATCACTCGCTCAAACTACTCTGGTGAGAAAGATCCGATGTTATCCAACTTTTCAGTCTTTAGCCCTCCTTCTAGCACCACTTCTGTTGAGCATTGTTTTTACACAAGCCAACTTGCTAGGATCTTGAAATTCAATTTCCTCTCTTAAAAGAATAAAAAATTTATTCCCAAGGTTCTCCGGGGTCGGGTCACAACCTGCTTGGTTACTTAGTTGAAGATAAATGTGAATGTTCACGAGGAGGCCTTTACTAGTACGTTCAAGACATCAAATTGAAAAAAAATCTATAGTACTATTTTTGGGGTTTTTGATTTTAACAAGATTAATGTTTAACTAAAGATGCAATTTTGTATTTTTTAGATGATTACTTTCAGATTTGAAACAAAATTTAGAGGAGTAAGGTAACAAGAAATAAAGTAAATTACTGAAATGAAATCCTATGAACATAAACTGTTGTAAACCCTTCCTCGTGAATTGAATGATGGAGAGATTTGGAACAAACCTAAGAGGTATAAATCAGACAAAGTCACAATTCTGTACCCAATGGATGCAAGTGTTTGGAGAGAAGATGAATTCACTCGTGCAAGATATTCAAATATATCAAATCATGAATCCACCAAGATGTGCACACCCACGAGATGGATTTATCATTAAGCCCAATAGACGATCCCTTCCAAGAATTTGTCACAGCAAGGTAGATAGAAAACAACAAACTCCAACTAAAGTAAACACGAATTTGAAACACAACAAAACAAAAGGCTCTTTGAAAATAATGAACTATGTATGCACACATTCACCAATTTTGCATATATGGAAACAATTAACACACCAAAAATGAAGCACCGAATGTAGATGTTTATTTCATTAAGAATCTAGCCTTATTACATTGCTTTTGATTACAATACATAGAGTTTTGATCTACAAACTCTGAATGCCAAAACTAGGGCATTAGAGAGTCTAAATTAATGAAAATAAACTAAAACTAAAACTTTGCTAAAAGAAAACTATCGCTAACTAATACTAAACAACTTGAATGGATTCTAAATCCATTTACAATCAGTTTGTCCATGCATGAAGGATAAAAATTGCCAAGAAAAGAGAGAGAAAGAAGATAGAGTTTCTCTGCATGCAACTAAATTCTTCTTCTTGATCTTGGAGTTCTCCCTTGGAATCCTCATCTGGGGTTCTCTCTGCGATGGGAACTGATAGGGGACCCTTAGTCCTTAAAAAACAAACTCTAGTTGGGCACCCATGTGAGCTGGAGTTTAAACTCCATGCAAAAAAGTGATCTCGCTGGAAAAACCATAATTTTGGACCCTAAACTCTCCTTCAAAAATTCCCAATTGTCAAAATTTGCTAAGTGTTGGAATCAAAAATTGGAGGAGTTGAAGTTTTGGCCCTTTCAGAGGCTGAAAGACTGAAAAGGCCGAAAGGGCCGAAAAGGCTGATAGTCTGAAAAGGTTATCGAAGTCTGAAACTCTAAAAATTCCAACAAAGCCTGAAACTGTGAAAGTCTAGCTAAAATCTAGAACTTTAGACTTTCAGACAGCAAAAGTTCAGCAAAAAATTCCAGAACTTTGGAATTTTGGACAACAAAAGTCCAACAAAAAATACAGAACTTCAGACTTTCGAACAGTGAAAATCTAGCAAAAAATCCAGAACTTTGGACTTTTGGACAACAAAAGTCTAGCAAAAAATCTAGAGCTTCTGACTTTCGGACTCCAAAAATCTAGTGAAAAATCCAGAACTTCAAACTTTTGGACTCCGAAAATCTAGTGAAAGTCCGAACTGCAAAAGTGCGAAAAACCAACAAAAAACCTCATGACTTGAAAATGGTTAAGTCCCAAATGAATTTTTGGTAAGATCCCAGGGTGAGATTTGCAAAATCTCTTTGCAACTTCTTGGACTTCATCATAACTGAGCAAATTCATAAATTCAGCTTTCCCTGTTTCCTCTCCCTAAACTTGGAAAGGCATGCTTCAAACTTCTGAACTTCTCTAATACCATTCATGATTTTCTTCATATTTTCTCTGAATTGGAACATTTGTTGCAAATATTTGTCTGTGTTCACATGAAGCAATCATTCCTTTGAGGTGTTTGAATGATGTTTCTTGTGGAATAGATTCATGACCTATGTCTTTGTCGGTGATCTCACCGTGCAAATTGCCCACCTTAGTGGGGGTGTGGTATCCTTTGAAATGGTACTTCAATGACAAAGCTGTTGACTTTTGACATTCTTTTCATTCGTTGATGATTTTACATCTTTGTATCCTGTATGAAAATGCATTTGTTAGCAACATGTTATTGAAAATAAGAAAATACTCTAATCCACCACTCTTACGACGATCCAAATTACAAATTCAGACCAGAAAAATACCAAAACTATAAAACGTTACATACAAAATTGGGGGTCCCCATTAGGCCAAGTGGCCAAAATGGGGCGTGCGTTGTGGACCCACAACATTTATAGTATAATGAAATTGGTAGATTGATGAACTACAACTGATATATTTCATATTGTATTAGTAATAATATAGTGTGATAATGTAGTGTGTTGCCATCAATGCCAAAGGGAGAGATTGATGAACTATAACTGATTGAATGCTTGAAGATGTTAAGTTGATGATCACCAAGCTGCAAAAAGTTAATGCAAGACATTAAATTAGTTAATGTATTGTATTGTCATTGATTTCAACTTGATATAATCTGATTGGTTATATACATAGTGTCAAAGACTTCATAGAACCAGAGAGATAAAAGTTATGCTATCAGTAATGCATAAAAGTTTAGTATGCACTAAGTGACTACAAACACCGATGATCAGTGCACCCTGACAGATAGAGAAACCTGAGAGGAAATTCATACTGATACCTGAGCATGAAACCTGAGAAAGCATTATCGATGAGCAAAATCACAGTGTTACTCAACGGACAGGCAAATTCGATGGACAAACAACCCCGATAGTGATGCCCGAGGAGAATTGAAGTGTTGACCGAGCTAACAAAGAGTTAAACACCAAAAATAACTAAAGTTCAGAAATGACAAAAGACTTAGCTGGAAAGAGCTAAAGATGGAGTTAACTGGTTTTTAATATTGTTTTCATTGACAAGTTAAAACCTAGAGATAAGCAAGAGTTTTAAAACTATTTTATTCCAGTTTTCTAAGAGAAATCTGTGGGATAAAACTAAAGTAAAGCTTTAAAGCAAGAAAGGTGAGAATTATGGATCACACCAAGATCAAGAAAGTCAAGGACATAGCAATGGTGAATCATTTATATAAAGAGACAAGCTAATTAATTATGAATTAGGGGAGTGAATAGAGAAGAGGATGATGAAGAGAAATTGATGAAGAAAGAAGTCTTCAATCAGACCTGATCAATCAAGCTAAAGAACAAAGATATATTTCTGCAGACAATGAGAAACAAAGAAGCACAACATCACCAAGCAAAAAGAAGTGGAGCAAAGGTATTGAAAGGAGACATTGATCAGAAAGGTATTATGAGCTTACAATAGATCTGAAAATCTGCAAAGTATAGTTGTATATGTGAACAGATCATTTACTGTTTCAATTTAACCATTGGATCAAAAAGTCTCTTAATCAAGAAGGACTTAACAATCCTTTATATATTGAGATACATCCTAAGGAGTATAAAAAGGTTTGGTCATGAAGATAACATAGATATGCCAGATATCAAGTGACAAACTACACAGGGTTTGGTCATAAAGATAGCATAGAGATGCTAGATATCAAGTCACAAACTATTCTATTTAAATCCTCTAACAAAGTCACACCTAACAGTGTGTTTGTAACCTTTAATAGGGTTGGCTCTTCACCGAGCTCACTTTAGAAGAGTGAAAATTCTGGGTTACCAGTCCCAAGTGGTTTTTACCTTAACATGGTTTCCATGTTAAAAATCCATGTGTCAATGTGTTTATGAGTCATTAATTTAGTGTTTTACATTACAAATAACTAATCTGGATTGATCAGTATACACTAATTAATTTACTGTATTTTGGTAAATGAAAGATTGCTAATCGGTAAAGATAAAAATTAAGGTTTAACAGTGAACTCCGAGTAGTAATTATTTGATAATATTATTTCAAGGCATACATCTTGTAGGATTGGATATAACTAGAGGCTTATAATTGTAGTAATAAGTTTTTGGGTTAATTTATTGGAATACTTTTGAGGCCACTGATTCACCCCCCCTCTCAGTTATTCTAATAACCCTATTTAAACAAATTAGAACAGAGAGAATGTGTCTCCCTATCTTTGTCCAATTGGGATTTCAGAAATCACATAAAGAGGCATCAATAAGTATGAAGAAGTTGATAATAGATATGCAATAATATATCCAATCGATCCTTAAGTCTCTATATCCAAAATGTTTCAATATGCATATCTAAAAATACTTCTTTACCTAATCATGGGCTTTTTAAATTGCCAATTTGATCATCATTCTATTTTGGTGTGAGTTGTTTGTTGAATGGACAATTTCATTTGCCACTATGATTCTATCAAAAATATCTTTACTTGGAGTGAAACCAATCTTATTAATGGAGATTAATCACTCCAAAGTAAGTTTTTTCCTTTTTACAAAATAATAATGTTAACTATAAAAATAAGTTATTGAAATTTATGTAAGAAAATTTACACATTATTTTTTATTTAAATATATATATTGTTGGAATGATAGAAAGGTGTGCACTGAGAGGGGAGGGGTGAATCAGTACCCTTAAAATTTTTTAAAACTAATCCTTGAAAACATAAACTGTATTAACTGACTGAGTAGCTTGCTTTCACCATACATGAAATACCATTGCAAAAATGTAAATGCATATAATCAAAAAAATAAAACATTCATGAAACTCAAGTACACATAACACATTTATTTTGGTATCGCAGAAACCCTTATTAGAAGGTAAAAATTGCGGTGGGGATGGAACCCACAAAGATTCACTATTGCAGTCATAAAGTAGCTTGTTAGAGCTTACAAAGATTGATCACTTCTAGTGATCTTACCCTGCTAGGAGTAACAATAAGATTTGTTAGATCTACCTTGTGAAAGGATTTTGCAACACAATGTATGTGTGCACTCAGTTAGGAGATTTAAACAAAGACGGTTAAGTCTACTCTGTTAAGAGATTTTAAGTCTGTTACAATTGTTAGAGAGTAACAAGAAATTGTAACATGACTAATACAATCTTAATATTGCTGATATCAAATCCTTTAAGTGCAATAAGTTTATCAGCCTGCTGTGATTGATAATACCTTATGTATTGCATGGTAGCCTTGTTTTTGTTCTAAATAAATTGAATACTTCAATGAAATCCTTGTGCTAAAGCCCTTGTCTCCCCTTTAGATGTCCTTAGTGTGGCAGCTACTTTATCATACTTCAATCATTACATATTGACATTCATATATCAAACTATTTGACCTAATTAGGGTTTTGCAATATCTTAGAAAACCTAAGATTAACGGTTTACAAAATTTACCTTGATCATCTATACATATGAAACATAACCAATTAATGATTACATCTGCAATTAATGTCCTCCTCGATCTTGGTAATCAGTTATCCAGCTCAGAAAAAAGTTATTACCTAGAATAATGTGCCATTACAAACTTTAAAGTAATTACTGGCTCACTCGGTGGATATTGTCTCTCTATGCTCTACTCGATGTATGCTGCTCGATGATCACTGTATTCAGTTAACTCTGCATTCGGTAATCATTACCCACTAGACTGTCTTTGACTCGATTTCCAACTGTGAAATTTGAATACTAATGACAACCTTCAAACCAATATGGAGTAACATTCTCCCCCTTTGGCATTAGTATCAAAAAATTTCTATGTACACCTAGTAACTCATATATAGTGACTCCCCCTTTGTACATGGTCTCGGTATATATATATATATATATATATATATATATATATATATATATATATTTCCCCGTTGACATATATGTTCCCCCTTTTTTGAAATTAATGACAAAAGGAAATAACTTACAACTTGTCAAAAATGTTGGGATGGGTCTTCTGTAGATTTTCCATGAGTTTCTCTTATTCCTCCTTTAAATGCTTAAGAGTCAACTATTCCAAGTTTTGTTGAGCATGCATATCATATATGTTCTCGGTGACTGATAACTCAGGAGTGAAAATCAAATAATTTTCCATTGTCACATGCTTCTGCATCAATGTTACATGCGGTAGAAACACAACCTGAAGCTTGGTTACCTCTTCTCTTATCATGTTCTCTTCCTTCTTCAATTCAAGTCTCAACTGCTGGGTGTGTATAAGTTTAGAGTAATGCATTTGAAATTCATGTTGCTCAGTTGTGAGATGATTGGCACTATCCTTTAGATCATTATCTAATTTATGTATCTTTTCACTAATCTCAGTAGTGAAGTTATCTAGAGTACACAATTTCTGAAGAATTGTAAGTACTTGAGAAATAATACTTTCTAGTGCTGTTACAATCTGAGAAAGTTTTACCTTGTTCACTGCCACTTCCTAGTTGATCTTTTTAGTAAGCTTGTACTGAATCTTCTACTCTGCTCATTCTTCTATCATTTGCTCAACATTAATATCTTGACCATTTATTGCCTCGGTGAGTAGTGAAATTTGATCAATGATTGGGGATGATTCATATATGTTGACATCACAAACAACCTGCATCAATATCTCCTTGGTTTCTTCAAGCGCCTATGATTTTTTATGTTCTAACCTTAGCTTTTCTTGAGTTTCTTTTCTAGTGCAAATATTTCCATATTTCCTAAGGGATTCAGGATCAAGTGTCCTTGGGTCACATTCAGGTATGTTAATTATCTCATCAAGTGAGACTAGACCCTTTCTCCCTTTCTTCATTTTCTTCTTCTTATCATGCACACAGGAGGTAGGAGATTGTGTTAATAAGAGTTGAGCCTTGTGCTCAATATTTATCTTTGGTGGCTCAGTTGGTGTGATGGCTTGTTTGGGTAGCTTGGTTACTGACCTGGTGTTAGTGGTAGAAGTGTCTACCGTGGACTTTGTGTTACCTTCCACCTTATCTACCACATCAGTAGTTTATTTTGGTGCATCAACCTATGTAGTAGCTCCACTGTGTTTGGTCTCCTTACCAGTTTCATCACCCTTGTCTTCTTGTGTATCTGTGACCTTATCAAGTTGCTTGGTTTCCTGTTGCGCTATATTTGCAATATCAATTTCTTTGACCAGTATAGGTAGATTAGTTGGTACCATAGCTTAGGCTACCTCAGTTTATTCTTTTTCTTCAAGGTTCTCGGTAGCGCCATTTATTACTTCATCTTCCTCTACTTGGTCATCTAGGTCACCTTCGGTTATATCATCTATTATGATGTCTGCATGTCCAAGATTAGTTAACATTTTAGGAATTACATCTATGACATTGGCAACATCAGTAGTAAGGTCTACTGCTTGTGTTTCCTCCTCAGGTTTCTCTGTGTCTTTAACATTAATAGGCTCGGGACTCGGTCAATTTACCTTAGTGTCGACTGTGGATGTTATAGCCTCTTTATGCTCGGTAGGACTTAGGAGATCAATCCACATCATATTACTTTCTTCATCAAATTATTTTAACTTTCCTTGAAGAATTTTGAATGCCCTGTATTGTATTGAACAATTATTTTCATATGCCTTCATGGCTTCATCAATTTGAGCAACTGTGTATTCATCCTTAAGTATAGAGAGTGATGTCTCTCTCATTTGTTTCTCTGTTAACAATGCATATGTCCATCTTTTTTGATACTTTTTCATAGAGTTCTTGAGGTATATATGTAGCTAATTCTAAAGGTACTCTTCTATAGGTTATCATCATGCATATGATTGCTTCTTATAACTTGTCCTGATCCTCGATGCTCGGGCTTGCATATTTGTGTAGCTTTGGATGACTCAACCTTCCAGTTGAATTTATTGCTTCAGCTACGTCATCAACAATTTGTGGAATCTTATTCTTAACAACACAAAATTTATCAATATTTTCTTCATCAGATTCATCAATATCATCTATTCCTCTAACATACCTTTTCCTTCATCTCAGTTTTGGGGTCTCGATGGTGGCCTTTGGCTTCCTCTTTTGATAAGTATATTTTGGTGAGGCTCTAGTGATTTTAGCAACTTCTTTCTTCAAAGGTGGCAAATTTTCTGTCACCAATCTTATTCTTGTTCTAGTTGAAATCTCTGCCATTGTGCCTTTGCCCTTCTTATCCTTAGGTGACTCTTCTTGTATCTCATCAAATTTTGTGGCCTTGGCATCTTGATCTTCTCCTTCACTGACTGGAGTTTTCTCCTCAGTATCATCTGCTGATTTTCCAAGTTCATCATCAGTTATAGAAAATTTTCTTTTCAAAGTCTTTACTATTTTGGTCTTATTTCTTCCCATCTTCTCTACTTGAAGTCCAATCTTTATCCTTGTTTTAGCTTCATCATAAGTGCCAAATCTCATAGCAGATTTGTCTACAGGCTTGTTAAGTAGTGCCTCTATTTCTTTTGAAGCTAAATATATATCAATTTCATAGTCTATTCGGGGTAGCCATGATGTTCTTGGCTCTACTACTTTGATAAGTGTGGTGTCAGTGTCTACCACAAAATAAATATATTCTTTATATTTCTATACCAATTGGATTGGTATCCTTGTTCTTTTCTCCATTCTTGCTTTGAACTTCTTGAAATAGTCTTCCATAATAGGTTCACAGTTTGCTCCTATATTCTTAATGAATTCACCGAATTGTAGAGTGATTGATCGGTTGATATCCCAAGTGACATTACCAATGGAGGGGAAGAAAATTTTCAAATAGAAAAATGTGCATACTAGTAAAGAACCAAACTTGCATGTGTTTTAACATGGTGACCTGATTGTTCTCATGTTCTCTTCCAATTGCCTCAACAATAACTCAGCTAGGTCAAGTTGCAAACCCCTTTTCACAATTTTATATGCAATGTCGACTGCACCACATGTGATGTTGTTAGGTATACTAGATTGAATTATCTTGTATGCAATGACATAGGCTCCAAAACTTAGTTCAAGATCATCGATAGTGTTGATCCTTAGACCTCTACCATCCCACTCTTCTCCTGTTGGCTTCTCAATCTTGGATTTGGCTGTGTGCCTTAGGGATTTTGATCTATCAGTTGTGGGATACCTCGTGATTGTATGTATCACATCCTTTGTGATCTTCATAGGTTCATCTAGCCATAATTTACCATTGTGTACTCAGCTCAGTACAATATGAATCAAATCTATTTTAAACTCTTTCGGGAACAGTAGGGCATTGGTTAACCCTTTCACCTCTAGATGCTTGTGATCATCCTTTAGTTTCCCATTAGTGCTAAGCTTCTGATATGTTGAAATGAGCTCAAAATCACCTATCTTATTGATTTACAGTGTATATATGCTCTTACATATTGAACCTGTAGAACCCTAGGCGGTATCACAGAGAACACACCTTTGTCGTCAGGTTGTGTAGCAACCTCTGGATGAAATTTGTAGTTGGGTTCTGTGCATGTTGAATTCTTAATAAGAATTACCTTTTTTCTTTTGTCACTCTTGCATTTCATGGTTTGAGATGAAGATGCCATCGTGTTTTCCAAAATTAGGGCTTCCTACAGATGTTACAGATAGCTCGGTAAGTGCAAATACTTACTTGATATACTTGACAACTACTCAAAACGTGCTTGAATCTCTGTGAAATTCTCAAAATGCTCTGTTGTAAATTTTCTCTTGATTGCTCTGCTTCACTCTTTGATTGTTGTGTGAAAAAATGAGTTCAATTCCCACAAACTTATAGTAATTACCTTAATCAGTGCAATAAATGCTTATCACCAACCACTCGGTCGAAAAACAAATAACTTGGTTAATACTAAAGATACTTCAGCTTGGTGAGTACTACAAATTCTTGGTTGACTTAATCAACTTAGTTGTCTCTTACATGTTCACCGACTGGAATTTCTTACTCAGTACAGATTAACCGGCTAAAATAGTTTCACATTAACAAAAATATACTGCCATAGTGCATCTTATTCATGCTAATTTGGCATTCACTCCATAAATTTAAGGAAATGATGTAAGATATAACTTTGCAAAATGTAGTTCCATACTTACTTGCATAGCTTAGGTGGAGGTGGTGGAATCACCTGATCTATTAGATGAGGTGTCACCAACTGTTGTGCTTGGTCCATCATTTTCATTGGATTCTTTCCTCCACATTTGATTCCTTATCCTCTTGATTTCTTCAATTTTTTTTCCATTTCCAAAAGTACTTAATTTCGTTACTCAGTCTCTGCAATCTTTACTTAGATGACCGACCTTATGATAGTGCAAACATGCCATTCCATAATTTGTCCAGCTTCTAGATTTTCCTCTCCACTTTCTCATATAGTTAGCCACAATATGTCCATACCTACCACATGTTGTGAAATTTACCCAAGTGTTATAATCCCAAGTATATGCATTACCTTTTCTTCTCGGGGTATATGCATTTTCCTATCCTTTAGGTTTCCAGATTTTCTTCTTCTTAGTCATGCATTCTTTTGATGTGTGACCATGCATGTTGCAACTACAACAATAATTTTCCATGTAGGGTTTATTTTATGGTTTATTTAGCTTAAATATTCATTCATGAGCTTGATGTCCATGCTTGTTATAATTATAACAATTACCATTGAATTTAGAAGTGGATTTAGGAATACCTCTAGCTTTGCTTTTGCAAACATTTATGTGTGGCTTGGTTTTCCACAATGATAGAATGAGGGATTGTTAGGTTTCAGATTTGCAAAGAAATTCCTCTGTTCAACTTGATTTGATGTTTCTCCATGCTCGGTATAACCTAAACCAGTATTGTTGCTAAGTCTCCTTTGACTATTCAGAAATTCATCCATCCTTTTAGTACTATCTTCATCTCTCTTAATCATCTCATTATGTTGTTTTTGAATCTTCACTTCATTCCTTAGTTTTCATTTTCTTCTCTTAGCTCACCAATATCTTCCAATTTCTTAGTAATTTTAATGTTGACTCGGTTGGCCTCGTGACGCATAGAAACCATCTGATTGGTGATCTCAAAGTGATGTTTGGTAAGTCTCAGTATTTCAGATTCCTTCTCTTGTAGCTTTTCAGTCATTTGCCTCCTATCATCAACAACCATATTTCTTTCTTGTTTATCTTTCTTTGCATTGTTTATAACTTCAACCATTCCAACCATTTGTTTATCTTGACCGATCTACAATGCTTTCACTTGTTTAGTAAGTTGTTGATTGCTTTCAGATAGCTTTGATATGATTCCTTCAGATGCATCAGATATGATACCAGATTCAGATCTAGATGTATCAAATGGGTCATGTATCTCTTCTTCATGATAATTAGTTTTATTACAACTAGATGCCATATCTTTTATCTTAACCAGTAACTCTTTCAGTTTCTCTTTGGCTTCTTTGTATTGTTCAATGTAGATCTACAACTGCAATTTATGATTCTCAATAGTTTTGTCAAGCGTATACCTTTCCATTGTAAGATCTTTTCTCTTTAGTGATTACACTTCCTAAACAAGATAAATAGCTCTGATACCAATTTTGGGAATGATAGAAAGGTGTGTACTGAGAGGGGAGGGGTGAATTAGCACCCTTAAAACTTTTCAAAACTAATCCTTGAAAACATAAAATGTATTAACCGACTGAGTAGCTTGCTTTCAGCATACATGAAATACAATTGCAGAAATGTAAATGTATTTAATCAAAATAGTAAAATATTCATGACACTCAAATACACATAACACATGTATTTTGGTATCGCAGAAACCCTTTTAAGAAGGTAAAAACTATGGTGGGAATGGAACCCACAAAGCTTCACTACTACAGTAATAAAGTAGCCCATTAGAGCTTGCAAAGATTGATCACTTCTGGTGATCTTACCCCTTAGGAGTAACAATAAGATTTGTTAGATCTACTTTGTGAAAGGATTTTTTAACACAATGTATGTGTGCACTCGGTTAGGAGATTTAAACAAAGATGGTTAAGTCTACCCTGTTAAGATATTTTGAGTCTGTTACAATTGTTAGAGAGTAACAAGAAATTGTGACCTGACTAATACAATCTCAATATTGTTGATATCAGATCCTTTAAGTGCAATAAGTTTATCACCTTGTTGTGATTGATAATACCTTCTATATTGCATGGTAGCCTTGTGTCTATTATGAAAAAATTGAATGCTTCAATGAAATCCTTGTGTTACAACCCTTGTCTCCCCTTCAAATGTCCTTAGTGTGATGACTACTTGATCATACTTCATTCATTACATCTTGACATTCATATATAAAACTATTTGACCTAATTAGGGTTGTATAATATCTTAGAAAAACTAAGATCAATGGTTTACAAAATTTACCTTGATCATCTATACATATGAAACATAACCAATTAATGATTACATCCACAATTAATGTCCTCCTCGATCTTGGTAATCAATTATCCATCTCGGGAAAAAGTTGTTACCTAGAATAATGTGCCATTACAAACTTTTATGTAATTTCTGGTTCACTCAGTGAATATTGTCTCTTGGTGCTTGGTGTATGCTACTTGGTGTATGCTGCTCAGTGATCACTGTATTCAGTTAACTCTATGCTCGGTGATCATTACTGACTAGACTATCTTTGACTTGGTTACTGACTATGCAATTTGAATACTAATGACAACCTTCAAACCAATATGGAGTAACATTCTCCCCCTTTGGCATTAGTATCAAAAAATTTATATGTACACCTAGTAACTAATATATAGTGACTCCCCCTTTGTACATACTCTCAGTATATACACACACACACACACACACACACACACACACACACATATATTTCCCCGTTGACATATATGTTCCCCCTTTTTTGAAATTAATGACAAAAGGAAATAACTTACAACTTGTCAAAAATGTTGGGATGGGTCTTCTAGAGATTTTCCATGAGTTTCTCCCATTCCTCCTTTAAATTCTCAAGGGTCAACTGTTCCAAGTTTAGTTGAGCATGCATATCATATATTTTCTCGGTGACTAATAACTCAGGGGTGGCAATCAAATAATTTTCCATTGTCACATGCTTCTGCATCAATGTTACATGCAGTAGCAACACAACCTGAAGCTTGGTTACCTCTTCTCTTGTCATGTTCTCTTCCTTCTTCAATTCAAGTCTCAACCGCTATGCATGTATAACTTTAGAGTAATGCATTTGAAATTCATGTTGCTCGGTTGTGAGATGACTGACACTATCCTTTAGATCATTATCTAATTTATGTATCTTTTCACTAAGCTTGGTAGTGAAGTGATCAAGAGTGCACAATTTCTGAAGAATTGTAAGTACTTGAGAAATAATACTTCCTATTGTTGTTACAATCTCAGAAAGTTTTACCTTGTTCACTGCCACTTCCTGGCTGATCTTTTTAGTAAGCTTGTACCGAATATTCTATTCTTCTTGTTCTTCTATCATCTACTCAGCATCACTATCAGGACCATTTATTTCCTTGGTGAGTAGTGCAAGTTGATCAATGATTGGGGCTGATTCATCTATGTTGACATCAGGAACAACCTGCATCAATATCTCCTTGGTTGCTTCTAGCTCCTGTGAGTTTTTATGTTCTAACCTCAGATTTTCTTGAGCTGATTTTCTGGTGTAAAGCTCTCCATATTTCCTAAGGGATTTAGAATCAAATGTCCTGGGGTCACATTAAGGTATGTCAATTATCTCATCAAGTGTGACTGGACCCTTCCTCCCTTTCTTATTTTTCTTCTTCTTATCATTCTGGTATTGACTGGACTATTTTGGTGTGAGTTGTTTATTGAATGTATAATTTTGTTTGCCACTATGATTCTATCCAAAATATCTTTACTTGGAGTGAAACCACTCTTATTAATTGAGATTAATATCTCCAAAGTAAGTTTTATCCTTTTTACAAAACAATAATGTTAACTATAAAAATAAGTTATTGAAATTTATGTAATAAAACTTACACACACACACACACATAATCTCCAAACAAATACATTTTCAAAATCAGTAATTCACACCACCTTCAAATTCTTGCAGTTTAGTTGTTATAAGTGTCAGAAAGTGAAAATTTGATGAAAAATATCGATTTCAATGTACGATTATAAATCATCATATATACTATGTATTATTTTATTATTTGGTGTAAACACTATCAATCCTAAATCTACACTAAATATATCCCATAATTTATCACTTGAGCTATATATTGTACTCTATTTATCATTTTATCTATTTATTATCATCCTTAAATACATATTATATACTATTATATATTTTAGACTATATATCCCTAAATTTATATTATATACTATAATTCATTATATAGATAATTTATATTGTTGGATATTGTTTCTTATAAATATCCCATAACTACCATTGATCTATACATTATACATTATGTATATGTTGGTGTATAATCATGCTTAGGGAGTGCTTATATGACAAGTTAATGATGAACTATAACTGATTGAATGTTTGAAGATGATAAGTTGATGATCACCGAGATGAAAAAAGTGAATGCAAGACATTAAATCACTTAATGTCTTGTATTGTCATTGATGTCAACTTGATATGGTATGATTATTCAAACACATAATATCATAAACTTGAATATTTGAAGAGACAAAGTTTATGTTGTCGGTAAAATGGATAAAGTCTATATACACCTAGTGACAGTGAACACCGACGGACAGTGAACACCAAGTAGTTCACAGTGTATACCGAGCACAGTAGTAATCGATCAAGTGTTACCGAACAAGTGTATACTGAGCACCGTAGTAAATTGAAGTCATTACCGAGCATAACTGGAGTTGATGACCTATCTTAACTAAAGTTAAATAATGACAAAACTACTTAGCTGACAGAGCTATATTTAGAGATTGACTGATTAATTTCTTTATTTTCAATGACCAAATAAACTAAAGCATGTAAGAAGATTTAAAACACATTTTATTCATATTTATCAAGGAGATATTTACGGAATAAAACTAAAGCAGAGCTTTACGGGATAAAGAAAAACATGGTGAGTTTTACGGATCAAGAAGTGATCTACAAAAAAAATGAGATTGAACAGCTAATCATGTTTATATAAAGAGACAAGGAATTCATTATGAAGAGAGGAAAGCTAAGTATAATTTTTGGTGAAGATTGAATTCTTCATATATATTTGATCATACAGGCTGAAGAATAGAGCCAAGCAATTCTGTAGACACCGAGAAATAGAGGACAGAGCATTCACCGAGAAGAAGAAAGAAAGAAAGAAAAGGAACTGAAGTGTGCATTGATTAGAGAGGTATTATTGGACTAACAATAGATCTAAATATTTTCAAGTTAAATTTGTATTTTGAATAGATCATTTACTGTATCATTTTAACCATTGATTCAAAAATTCTCTTAACCGAGTGGGATTTAACAATCCTTATTGTATTGAGATACTCAAGAGTATCAAAAGGTTTTCTTGTTGACAACATAGTGAGTGCTAGGTCAAAAGATAAACTATTGGTTTTAAATCCTCTAAAAAGGTCGCACTTAACAGTGTGTATTGTAACCTTTAATAGGGTTGGCTCTTCACCAAACTCACTTCAGAATAGTGAAAATATTTTGGGTTACGGGTCCCAGGTTGTTTTTCCCATATTGGGTTTCCACATTAAAATCTGTGTCAAATGTGTATATGTTTCATTGCATTGATATTTTTCTTTACACATTAATGAAACTGGATTGGTCGGTTAACACTAAGTTTATTTACTGCTATTTGGTAAAGTCTAGAAAAGAAAAACAATATATCTTACTGAGCAGTGTATATTTGTTAAAGTTATTTATGTCATACATCTTGATGGACTGAAAGATAACTAGAGGGTATTATACTTAAGAGATAAGTTTTGGTTGGATTTTTGGAATTATTTTAAGGCCATTGATTCACCCCCCTCTTAGTTATTCTAACAATTGGTATCAGAGCTTTGGTGCTTGGAAGAAAATTTTAAAGGGAATTAAGCTAAAGATCACAAGATGAGTAAAAGGGATGTGCCTAAGTTGAACAAGGAAAAATTTGCATCATGGAAAAGTAGGATAAGACTTCATCTATCAGGTATTGGAAATGATGTCAGACAATACTTGGATGCTAAATATGTTGCACCTACTCGACCTTTGACTATTGATCAATTGAGAGAGAATCATGAACATAATTCTATGATGATAGAACTTTCTTCTTCTCTAACCGATGCTGAATTTGAAGATGTGAAATCATGCACCTCTGCAAAGTAAATGTGGGACAAACTCAAGCTAGTACATGGAGGAGACACCAATGTGCTAAGAGCTAAAGATAAAAGCCTAAGAGGAAAGTTTGATGACCTCAGAATGAAAGAAGGAGAGCATCACTTAGTATAGTAGCAGACTCAAAGAAGTTGTTAATGCTATCTATGGAGTAGGAGGAGTACTTGATGAAGAAACTATTATATGTAAAATTTTGAGAACCTTACTGCCTGTTTATGCTATTAGAGTATTTTCAATTCAAGAAATGAGAGTAGTAGAAAATAACAATGTCACTCTTGATATTTTGATTGGTAGACTTATTTCATTTGAGATGAACAACTATGACAACAGTGTCTTACCTACTATTGAGTCTGCATTCAAGTCTTCTATGAAAATAAGCAAATCTAGTAACAAACACACTATGAGAAATGATAGTGATAGTTATAGTGATGAACAAGAACTTGATGAACTTGAAGCACTAATGGCTAGGAGATTACATAGAGGTAAAGGAAGATATAAAGGTAAATTACCCTTAGTTTGTTTTAATTGCAAAGAAATTGGACATTTTGCTGCTAGATGCCCTAACAAGAGAAAGGATGAAAGAAACAATGGCAAATATTATGAAAAGAGGTATGACAGAAGTGATGACCGAGACTACAGAAGCAACTGACACTCTGACATGAGAGATAACCGAGATTACAAGGACAAAGGCAAGAAGGCTTGTTACCCAATTGAGAACAAAGCTGAAAATTTTGGTACCAATTCTGATGAAGATATTGAGGTAGTATTTGTTGCTATGAAGGATGATTCAGATGAAGAAGAAAGGTATGTTGAAACAACACTCATATCTAAATTTATAAAAAATGATGTATGGATTATTGATAGTGGTTGTACTCATCACATGACTGGAGATAAAGAAAAGTTTGAAACTTTTGAATATTATAATAGTGGATCAGTTAGTAATGACTCACCTTGCCCAGTTGAAGGAAAGGTACCATTATGTTGAATACTATGATCAAATGTGAAAATGTATACTGGGTGAAAGGAATTAACTATAATTTATTGAGTGTATCACAACTGAACAACACAGACTACCGAGTTGCATTTGAAAATAAAAAGGCAATGATCTATAATGGAAAAGGAAAGTTGATCGGTATTGGTGAACAAACAAAAGGTAATATATTCTATCTTGATGATATTGAGACCACTTGTTTATTGGCTAGAAATGAAGATGTTTGGTTGTGGCATAAAAGGTTATGTCATGTGAATTTTGAAAACATAGTTAAGATAAGTAAGAAAAGAAAAGTAAGAGGCTTACTGAGTATTTCAAAGCTCGACCATGTTATGTGCAATAATTGTCAAATAGGAAAAATGAAAAAGTCTAGTTTCAAGAGAAAAACCTACACATCTAATGCTATTCTAGAGTTACTCCATACTGACTTATGTGGACCAATAAGAACAAAAAGCTATTATGGTAATCGATACTTTATTCTATTTGTTGATGACTATTCTAGGATGATGACTGTCATGTTCTTAAAAGAGAAATTTGAAGCATTTAAGATGTTCAAATGGTATAAAGCTAAAGTCAAAAAACAAAGTGAAAAAGAACTGAAATGTTTAACATTAGATAGATGAGGAAAATTTATTTATGATGAATTCACTAACTTTTGTAATTAGCATGGGATTACAAGATAGGTTTTTGCACTGAGAACACCACAGCAAAATGGGATTGCTAAAAGGAGGAATATATCAATTATGGATTGTTCCAGAACAATGATGATTGAAAAAGGCATCATACAAACATTCCAGAGAGAAGCTGTATGTATTGTTGTCTATACACTGAACCAAGTTCAATTGAAGAAAGACACAAATGAGACACCTTATGAGCTATGGTATCGATGCACACCAAAAGTGAGTTACTTTAGAATTTTTGGAAGTCAATGTTATATACTGAAAGATGATAGAAATGGAAAATTGACTCTAAAAGTGATGAAGGAATATTTCTAGGATATTCTACTAAAAGAAAAGCTTATAAATGTCTGAAAAAAGCTTCAAAAAAATAATTGAAAGTTAAAATGTTAAAGTGGATGAATTTGCTGAGAAAAATGATGAGGAAAGAAGAAAGGAACCTGAAGATTACAATAGATTTGTATACATAGAAGAAACTGACATCTTACCTGAGCGAGAGAACAATGCAACCGAGAAACAGGATACACACACCGAGAATCAGGAAAATGCTCACAATGTTGAACTGAGCAATGAAGATCAAAATGAAGATTAGAGATCTGAACCTATACTTGCAATATATGTCAGAAGATACCATCCACAGGACCAGATCATTGGGTACAAAAGAACAAGAATGAGAAAAAGAAGTAAGTCTCTTAACACTAGATGTTTGATTTGTGATTTTGAGCCTAAATCTGTTAATACTACACTTGAGAATCAAGAATGGGTTAGTGCAATGAATCAAGAGATTGAACAGATTGAGAAGAATAAAACATGGACATTAGTACCTAGATCGAGTGACAAAAATGTCA
Source organism: Thuja plicata (assembly GCA_018584345.1). Classification (NCBI taxonomy): domain Eukaryota; kingdom Viridiplantae; phylum Streptophyta; class Pinopsida; order Cupressales; family Cupressaceae; genus Thuja; species Thuja plicata. The sequence continues at coordinate 9,757,784 of MU223225.1, forward strand.
TTGGCACCAAATGGATTTTCAAAATCAAACTTAATGAGAATGAAGAAGTCACAAGGAACAAAGCGAGACTGGTATGCAAAGGGTGTGCGCAAGAAGAAGGTATTGACTATGGAAAAACTTTTTCACCTGTTGCTAGACTAGAAGGAGTAAAATTCTACTTGCTTATGCTACTTTTAAAGGGTTCAAAGTATACCAAATGGATGTTAAATCTGCATTTCTGAATGGAATACTAGAAGAGGAAATATACATTGAATAACCTGAAGGGTTTGTTGATCCTAACAAGAGGAACATGGTTTGTAAACTACACAAAGGCTTGTATGGATTGAAACAAGCACCAAGAGCATGGTATGAAAGAATTCACTCTTATCTCATTAGTATTGGATTTGTTAGAACAAGTGATAATAGTAATCTGTATTTGAAAGGAGATACTGATGATAAGACTTTGATTGCTGACATATTTTTTGATGATATCATATTTGGAGGTAATTATATGCTATGCAAGTCATTTTGCGATGAAATGAGCAAAGGATTTGAAATGTCAATGTTTGGAGAGATCAATTTTTTTCTTGGTCTACAGATTCTATAATAGGATGAAGGCATCTACATCACACAATCCAAGTACATCAAAGAAGTTTCAAGGATATATAAGATGGAGGACTCAAAACCAGTTGGAACACCTATGGCAACCAGATGCAAATTGACAAAAGAAGACAAGACAACTGAGATACATAAGACCTTATACAGAGCTATGATTAGTAAACTAATGTATGTTGTACACACTAGACCTGATATAGCACATGCATTTTGTATAGCTGCAAGATTCTCTGCTAATCCTTAGGAATCACACATGACTGATGTTAAAAGAATTTTGAGATATCTAAAGAATACTGAAGACTATGGTTTATGGTACAATAAAGAAGGCAAATTTGAGCTACAAGTTTACACTGATGCTGATTGGGCTGGAAACATAGATGATAGAAAGAGCACTACAAGAGGAGCATTCTTTATGGGTGAAAAACTTGTCACATGGATAAGTAAAAAGAAAGGATGCATATCTCAATCAACTGCAGAAGCAAAATATGTAGTTGTTGCTGCAAATTTCTATAACATTGCATGGATCAAGCAATTGCTGAAAGGTATGAATGAGGAAATTATTGACCCAGTCATTATCTATTGTGATAATACTAGTGCTATTAACATCTCAAAGAACCCTGTAATGCATGCTAAGACAAAGTGTTAGAATAACTGAGAGGGGGGGGGGGGGGGGGAATCAGNGGGTGAATCAGTGGCCTCAAAAATTAATCCAATAAATCAACCCAAAAATTTATACCACAAATATAAACCTCTAGTTATATTCATTCCTACAAGATGTATGCCCTTAAATAATCTTATCAAATAACTACTACTCAGAATACAATGTTTATCTTTCTTCTTAAGCTTTACCGAATAACAGTCTAGCCTTTACCGAAATACAGTAAATAACTTAGTGTTTACCGATCAATCCTATTTTAGTAATGTGTAAAGAAAAACATTAAAGAAATGAACCATATACACATTTGGCACATGGATTTTTAACATGGAAACCCTGTTAGGGGAAAAAACACTTGGGATTGGTAACCCAAAATTTTCACTCTTCTGAAGTGAGCTCGATGAAGAGCCAACCTTGTTAAAGGTTACAAACACACTATTAAGTGTGATCTTGTTATCTAGGATTTAAATATAATAGTTTGTCACTTGATTTTTGGCATTTCACTATTCTATCTTCATGAGAAATTTTTTGATACTCCTTGGGATGTATCTCAATATATAAAGGATAGTTAAATCCCACTCTGTTAAGAGATTTTATGAATCAATGGTTAAACTGAAATAGTATATGATCTGTTCATAAATACAACTTAATCTTGCAGATGTTCAGATTTATTGTAAGCTCATAATACCTTTCTGATAAATATTTATTTTCTGTTACTTTGCTCCACTTCTTTCTGCTCGATGAATGCTATTGCTTCTCTGTTGCTCGGTGTCAACAAAAATATTTAGCTCTATTCTTTAGCTTGTTTGATCAGGACTGTATGAAGACTTCTTATCTTCACCAGTATTATCTTCAACATCCTCTATTATCCCCCCCAATTCATAATGAATTAGCTTTTCTCTCTTATAGACATAATTTCACCATTTCTAAGTCCTTGTCTTTCTTGTTCTTGAAGTGATCCACAAATATTTCCATTCTTTCTTTAAAGCTTACTTTAGTTTTATCTTGCAAATTTCTTCTTGAAAACTAGAATAAAACTATATTTAAATCTCTAGCTTATCTATAGCTTTTAACTGGTTGATGAAAATAATTTAATCAAATAGTTAAATCCATATTTAGCTCCTGCCAACTTAGTCTTTTGTCATTTCTAAAATTCAGTTCTGATCGGTATTTAACTCCTTGTTTGCTCGGTCTTGACTTCAGTTGTCCTTGGGCATCTTTGTCCATCAGGATTGTCTATTCGTTGGGTAATACTATGACATTCAGTTCTGCTCAGGTAGCACTTTGGTGTTTCTTGGTAATGCTTGCTCAGGTATCTTGCTTGGGTATCACTGTGACTCTTCCTGGGGTTCTCTATCCATCGGTGTGCACTGTCCGTCGGTGTTTGTTGTCACTTGGTGTATAGTAAACTTTTATGCATTACTGATAACATAACCTTTATCTTTTTGGTTCTTTGAATTCTTTGACAATATTTATAACCAATCATATTATATCAAGTTGACATCAATGACAATACAATACATTAACTGATTTGATGTCTTGCATTAACTTTCTGTAGCTCGGTGATCATCAAATTAACATCTTCAAACATTCAATCAGTTATAGTTCATCAATATCTCCCTTTGACATTGATGGCAATATACTACATAATACTAATGTAATATGAAATATATCAGTTGTAGTTCATAAATCTCTGCCAAAATTATTTTTCTATAACCAATACAAATGTCTGACTCTTAGTAATCTCTTCTAGCTTAGATTTGTTTCTTGCAAAGTACTTTCTTCATTCTTTATTCCCTTCACTGGATAGATGTAGCAACTTCTAATTCCGTCTCTCCTTTTGTTGTAGAATCTTCTCTCCCTTAGATGGATGTTTCTTTTATGTTTTCTCTCCTTTTGATTGTTCCTCTTTTTGATGGATAACTTTTATTCCTTTGAAAACAATAGATATTTCTCATGTGGATATAATCTATCCCTAAAGTCATCTCATCTCTCCCTTTGGATGATCATGATAGATATTTCATATGGATATACTCTCTCCCTTTGACAATAATGCCAAACTATATTCTGCCTCCTTTTTATAATATACTCCTTGAATTTCCTCTCTATCAGCAATAAAATAACTCTAGTGATCGGTGCAGATAAGTACCTTTCTGTGTACTGATATATCTTTTCAGTCCATCTCTTTTCTTGCATCAACATGAATGATCTTTTGATAATGTGTAGGATGGTGCAGCCTCCTAGTCAGCTTAGTGACCAATAGACAAGGCTTGGACCCCTAGTCTCTTTCTCAGGTACTCAAATGTATCTTTAGGTAATGGATTTGTGAATATTTTTTCCAATTGTTCCTTGGATTGAACATATTCCAGTATCACCTCTTTCTCTTGCACTTGTTCTCTTAAGTAATGATACTTTATAGCAATATGCTTAGTCTTAGCATGCACGACAGGGTTCTTTGATATGTTTATTGCACTGGTATTCTTTAGACAACAAGCCATAGTCTTGAAGCTCAAATTTTCCTTCTCTTTTATACCATAAGCCATAGTCCTTGGTATTCTTTAGATATCTTAGAATTGTTCTGACAACAGTCATTTGTGATTCCTTGGGATTAGAAGAGAATCTTGCAACTATTCCAACTGCATGTGCTATATCTGGTCTAGTATGAACAACACACACGAGTTTTCCAATCATAGATCTATATAGGTTCTGATTTACCTCAGTTGACTTGTCTTCCATTGTCAGCTTACATTTGGTTTCCATAGGTGTTCCAACTGGTTTTCAGTCTTCCATATTTAATATCTTCAGCACTTCCTTGATGTATTTGGATTGTGTGATATAGATGCCTGCATCCCGTTGAAGAATCTGTAGACCAAGAAAGAACTTGATCTCCCCAAACATTGACATCTCAAACTCTTTTCTCATTTCATTAGCAAATGGTTTGCATAACATATCATTCCCTCAAAATATGATATCATCAACAAATATTTCAGCAATCAAAATGTTATCATCAGTATCTTCTTTTAAATACAGATTACTGTTTTCACTTGTTCTTACAAATCCAATACTTATGAGATAGGAGTGAAGTCTTTCATACCATTCTCTTGGTGCTTGGTTCAATCCATACAAGGATATGTGTAGTCTACAAACCATGTTTCTCTTGTTAGGATCAACAAACCCTTCTGGTTGTTTAATGTATACCTCTTCTTATAGTATTCCATTTAGGAATACAAATTTGACATCAATTTGGTATACCTTGAATCCTTTGAATGCAACATAAGAAAGTATAATTCTAACTCTTTCTAGTCTAGAAATGGGTGCAAAGGTTTCTCCATAGTCAATACCTTCTTCTTGTGCATACCCCTTGCATACTAATCTTGCTTTGTTCCTTGTGACTTCTCCATTATCATTCAGCTTGTTTATGAACATCCATTTGGTACCAATGACATTTTTTTCATCCGGTCTAGGTACTAATGTCCATGTTCTATTCTTCTTAATCTTTTCTATCTCTTCATTCATAGCATTGAACCATTCTTCATTTTCAAGTGCAGTATTAATAGATTTAGGTTTAAAATCATAAATTAAACATCTTGTCTCCTATGATCTGGTTCTATGGATGGTGTCTTCTGACATACTTGGCTAGTATCAGTTTAGCTATTTTTTCATCATTCTAATCATCACCTTGACCTTCATTCTGATTTCCATCGCTTGGTGCATCATCTTGAGCATTTTCCCAATTTTTGGCGTTTGCAGCCTGATGCTCGGGTGCATTGTTCTGTCACTCGAGAGCGATACATTGTTGCTCGGGTAGAGTGTTAGGTTGTTCACTATAGACAAACATGTTGTATTCTTCCAGTTCTTTTCTTCTTTCCTTGTCATTTTTCTCTGCAAATTCATCTACTCTGATATTTGCACTTTCAATTATTTTGTTAGAGGATTTGTTAAGATATTTATAAGCCTTACTTTTGGTAGAATACCCTAAAAATATTCCTTCTTCACCTTTGGAGTCAATCTTTCCATTTCTATCATCTTTCAAAATATAACATTGACTTGCAAAAATTCTGAAGTAATTACATTGGGTGTGTGTCCATACCATAGCTCATAAGGTGTCTTATTGGTGTCTTTCTTCAATTGAACTCTGTTCAATGTGTAGACAGTAGTACTGATAGCTTCTCTCCAGAATGTTTGAGTTATGCCTTTCTCAATCATCAATGTTCTGGCACAATAAACAATGGATATGTTCCTTCTTTCAACAATCCCATTTTGCTGTGGTGTTCTTTGTGCAGAAACATGTCTTTGAATTCCATGCTTATTACAAAAGTTAGTGAATTCATCATAAATAAATTCTCCTCCTCTATCTGATCTTAAGAATTTCAATTCCTTACCACTTTGTTTTTCTACAATAGCTTTATACCATTTAAACATCTTGAATACTTCTAATTTCTCTTTTAAAAACATAACTATCATCATTCTAGAATAATCATCAAAAAAGAGAATGAAGTATCTATCACCATAGTAACTCTTTGTTCTCATTGGTCCACATAGATCAGTGTGGACTAATTCTAGAATGACATTAGATGTGTAGGTTTTCTCTTGAAACTAGACTTTGGCATTTTACCTTTTTGACAATTCTTACACATGACATGGTCGGGCTTTGACATGCTCAGTAAGCCTCTTACTTTTCTTTTATTGCTTATCCTAATCATGTTGTCAAAATTTACATGACATAAACTTTTATGCCACAACCATATGTCTTCATTTCTAGCCATTAAACAAGTGGTGTTAATATCATCAAGATAGAATAGGTTACCTTTTGTCTGTTCACTGGTTATGATCAACCTTCCTGATTCATTAAAGATCTTTGCCTTTTTGTTCTCGAATGCAACTCGGTGGTCTGTGTTATTCAGCTGTGAAAAAATCAATAGATTATAGTTAAGTCCTTTTACCCAATATGCATTTTCACATCTGATCAAATTATTTAACATTATGGTTCCTTTACCTTCAACCAGACAAGGTGAGCCATTACCCATTCTTATTGATCCACCATTATAATACTCAAAAGTTTCAAAATTTTCCTTATCTCCAGTCATGTGGTGAGTACAACCACTATCAATAATCTAGACATCATTCTTATTAACCTTAGATATGAGTGCAGTTTCAACATACCTTTCCTCTTTGTCTGAATCATCCTTCATAGCAACAAATACCACCTCAATATCTTCATCAGATTTAGTGTCAGTATTCTCAGCTTTGTTCTTAGCTAGGTAACAAGATTTCTTCCCTCTATCCTTGTAGTCTTAGTTGTCTCTTCTGTCAAATTATTGGTTGCTTCGGCAATATTTTTCATCACCTCTGTCAAACTTCTTTTCATACCATCTGTCACTATTTCTGTCTTCTTTTCTTTTGTTAGGACATCTAGTAGCAAAGTGTCCAATCTCTTTACAGTTAAAACATACCAATGGTAATTTACCTTTATATCTACCTTTGCCTCTCTGCAATCTTCTAGCCACTAGTGCTTTAATCTCATCAAGCTCTTGGTCATCGCTATCACTTTTACTATCATTTCTTATAGTGCGTTTATGACTTGATTTACTTATTTTCAAAGAGGATTTGAATGCAGATTCAATAGATGGTAAGACACTATTGTCAAAGTTATTCATCTCAAATGAAATAAGTCTACCAACCAAACTATATAGAGTGACATTGTTATTTTCTACTGCTCTCATTTCTTGTATGGAAGATACTCTAATAGCATAAATAGGTAGTAAGGTTCTTAGGATTTTACTTACCACTATTTCTTCTTCAAGTACACCTCCTAATCCTCGGATAGCATTGACTACCTCTTTGATTCTGCAACTATACTGAGTGATATTTTCTCCTTCTTTCATTCTTAGGTCATCAAATTTTCATCTTAGGCTTTCTACCTTAGCTCTTAGCACATTTGCATCTCCTCCATTTACTAGCTTCAATTTGTCCCACATTTGCTTTGCAATGGTGCATGTTTTGACATCTTCAAATTCAGGATCAGAGAGTGAGGAAGCAAGTTATATCATTATAGAGTTGTGTTCTTGCTTTTCTCTCAATTGATCAAGTGTGTGAGGTCGAGTAGGCAACACATATTCAGTATCCATGTATTGAGTAACATCATTTTTAATAACTGATAGGTGGAGTGTTATTGTGCTTTTCCATGATGCAAAGTTGTCTGTGTTCAACTTAGGCACATCCCTTTTTCTCATCTTGTGATCTTTAGCTTAGGTCTTTAAACCTTCCTTCTAAGCACACAAAGCTCTGATACCAATTGTTAGAATAACTGAGAGGGGGGGGGGGGGGGGGGAAGCAGNGGGGGGGGTGAATCAGTAGCCTAAAAAATTAATACAATAAATCAACCCAAAAATTTATGCCACAAATATAAACCTCTAGTTATCTTCATTCCTAGAAGATGTATGCCCTTAAATAATCTTATCAAATAACTATTGCTCGGAATACATTGTTTATCCTTCTTCTTAAGCTTTACAGAATAGTAGTCTATCCTTTACCGAAATATATTAAATAACTTAGTGTTTACCGATCAATCCCATTTTAGTAATGTGTAAAGAAAAACATTAAACCAATGAACCATATACACATTTTCCACATGGAAACCCTGTTAGGGGAAAAACCACTTGGGACCGGTAACCCAAAATTTTCACTCTTCTGAAGTGAGCTCGGTGAAGAGCCAGCCCTGTTAAAGGTTACAAACACACTGTTAAGTGCAACCTTGGTAGAGGATTTAGATATAATAGTTTGTCACTTGGTATCTGACATTTTACTATGATATCTTCATGAGAAACATTTTGATACTCCTTGGTATGTATCTCAATATATAAAGGATAGTTAAATATCACTTTGTTAAGAGTTTTTCTAAATCAATGGTTAAACTGAAATAGTATATGATCTATTCATAAATACAACCTAATATTGAAGATGTTCAGATTTATTGTAAGCTCATAATACCTTTCTCATCAATGTTTCTTTTCTATTCCTTTGCTCCAGTTCTTTCTACTCAGTGAATGTTGTTTCTTCTCTATTGTTCAATGTCTGCATAAATATTTACCTGTGTTCTCCAGCTTGTTTGATCAGGATTGTATGAAGACTTCTTATCTTCACCAGTATTCTCTTCAGAATCCTCTATTATTCCCCCCAATTCATAATGAATTAGCTTGTCTCTCTTATAAACATGATTTCACCATTTCTAAGTCCTTGTCTTTCTTGTTCTTGACGTGATCCACAAATCTCGCCATTCTTGCTTTAGTTTTATCCCGCAGATTTCTTCTTGACAACTGGAATAAAACTATCTTTAAATCTCTAGCTTATCTATAGATTTTAACTGGTCTACAAAAACAATGTAATCAAACAGTTGACTCCATATTTAGCTCCTGCCAGCTAAGTCTTTTTTTGTTTCTGAACTTCAGTTTCGATCAGTGTTTAACTCCTTGTTTTCTCAGTCTTGACTTTAGTTGTCCTTGGGCATCTATGTCTGTCGGGGTTGTTTTTTCATCGGGAAATACTATGACATTCAGTTCTTCTCGGGTATCACTTTGGTTCTTCTCGGTAATGCTTTCTCAGGTATCTTTCTCGGGTATCACTGTGACTCTTCTTGGGGTTCTCTATCCATCGGTGTGCATTGTCCATCGATGTGTGTTGTCACTTTGTGTATAATGAACTTTTATTCATTATTGATAACATAACCTTTATCTTTTTGGTTCTTTGAAGTCTTTGACAATATTTATATAAATAATCAGATTATATCAAGTTGAAATCAATGACAATACAAAACATTAACTGATTTAATGTCTTGCATTAACTTTCTATAGCTCGGTGATCATCAACTTAACATATTCAAACATTCAATTAGTTATACTTCATCACAAAGCACATAGCTATTAAGTATCATTACTTAAGGGAACAAATACAAGAGAAAAGGTGATACTAGAATATGTACAATCCAAAGAACAAATAGCATACATATTCACAAAACCATTGCCAAAAGATACATTTGAGTACCTGAGGAATAGACAAGGGGTTCATCCCTTGTCTACTGGTCACTAAGATGACTAGGAGGCTGTATCAGCCTACACATTATAAGAAGATTATTCATGTTGATGCAAGTTGAGATATGGGCTGCAATGACATATCAGTCCACTAAAGGGACATAAAGCTTCAAAGGGAGAAAACGATTGTTGAGCTGTAAATGTTTTTTGGCATTGATGTCAGAGGGAGAGAGATATTCAATGAAATAACCATCCATCAAAGGGAGAGAATTGGAGAGAGTTCACACTACATATCTATCCAGAAAAGGGAGAAGAGATTCTACAAGAAAGGGAAAATCAGAAGACAAAATTGCTACACCTATCCATTGAAGGCAATGAAGAAAGGGAGAGCACACAACATAATCAAATCTAAGATAGAGGAGCTTACCGAGATTCAAATATTTGAATTGATTATAGAACAATATGTTTGGTATGTTATGACATATCTTATACTTCATATTTTATAGTATGTTGTCACCAATGCCAAAGGGAGAGATTGATGAACTATAACTGATTGAATGTTTGAAGATGATAAGTTGATGATCACCGAGATGCAAAAAGTGAATGCAAGACATTAAATAAATTAATGTATTGTATTGTTATTGATGTCAACTTGATATGGTATGATTATTCAAATACATAATATCATAACCTTGAAGATCTGAAGAGACAAAGTTAATGTTGTCGACAAAATATATAAAGTCTGTATACACCGAGTGACAGTGAACACCGACAGACAGTGAACACCTAGAAGTTCACAGTGTATACCGAGCACAGTAGTAACCGAGAAAGTGTTACTGAGCAAGTGTATACTAAGCACCACAGTAAATTGAAGTCGTTACCAAGCATAAATGGAGTTGATGACCAATCTTAACTAAAGGTAAAGAATGAACAAAACTACTTAGTTTGCAGAGCTATATTTAGAGATTGACTGATTGATTGCTTTATTTCTAATGATCAGTTAAACTAAAACATGGAAAAAGATTTAAAGCACATTTTATTCACATTTATTAAGAAGAGATTTATGGAATAAAACTAAAGTAGAGCTTTATGGGATAAAGCAAAGCATGGTGATTTTTACGAATCAAGAAGTGATCTACAAAAAAAATGAGATTGAGCGGCTAATCATGTCTATATAAAGAGACAAGGAATTAATTATGAAGAGAGGAATGTTGAGTATAATTTCTGGTGAAGATTGAATTCTTCATACAGATCTGATCATACAGGCTAAAGAACAAAGCCAAGGAATTCTGCAGACACTGAGCAACAGAGGACAGAGCATTCACCGAGAAGAAGAAAGAAAGAAAGAAAAGGAACTGAAGTGTACATTGATCAGAGAGGTATTATTGGACTAACAATAGATCTGAATATTTGCAAGTTCAAGTTGTATTTTGAAAAAATCATTTACTGTATCAGTTTAACCATTGATTCAGAAAATATCTTAACCGAGTGGGATTTAACAGTCCTTATTGTATTGAGATACTCAAGAGTATCAAAAGGTTTTATTGTTGACAACATAGTGAGTGCTAGGTCAAAAGATAAACTATTGGTTTTAAATCCTCTAGCAAGGTCGCACTTAACAGTGTGTATTGTAACCTTTAATAGGGTTGCCTCTTCACCAAGCCCACTTCAGAAGAGTGAAAATATTTCAGGTTACTGATCCTAGGTGGTTTTTCCCATATTGGGTTTCCACATTAAAATCTGTGTCAAATGTGTATATGTTTCATTGCATTGATACTTTGCTTTACACATTATTGAAACTGGATTGGTCGGTTAACACTAAGTTTATTTACTGCTATTTGGTAGAGTCTAGAAAAGATAAACAGTATATCTTACTGACCAGTGTATATTTGTTAAAGTTATTTATGGCATACATCTTGATGGATTGAAAGATAACTAGAGGGTATTATATTTAAGAGATAAGTTTTGGTTGGATTTTTGGAATTATTTTAAGACCACTGATTCACCCCCCCTCTCAGTTATTCTAACAATTAATTATGAGGGTAGACAAGATATTTCTCCTATATATGTACCTCTAATCTACTCACTCAATTTATCCAATATCAATCTTCTAATTTATTCATAATTCTCTCTCATAGTTGTTTCCATTTTACCTAGTATTCTTGACTGGTTTTTGCATGGTATCAAAGCTTTGTTAGTGAAAATAGAAATGAAAATATTTTGCAAATGTCACGTCTTGACCCTTTGTGTTCTAATTTATAAGAGATTGAGTTTTTTCTAGACCTTTGCCAACATATTTTACTTAGTTGTAGACTTTAGTCAAAGTTTGAATCTTTGATTTTTATGCCTATTAGATCATGTGGTATGCCTCTTCAATTTATGCTATGATGATACATCATTAATATGTTATGAATTATGGTTTTGACTGCTTCAACTTATGTTGTTTACATTTGCATTTAGTCAAATATTAAATAAAAAGAAATTAATGATGCACTTTTGATTTTGGTTTAGGATTTTTGGGTGCTAACGTACTGATGCAACTTTGAGTGGTATGAGTTTGTTGACAAGATCGAAGGCGGGGATGTGGTCCAAGTAAAGGAGGTTAGCTTCTTGGCAGTGGGTTGTATTAATGGATCTAGCAGATACACATAGTCCTTTTTTTTCATGCTTGATTTAAATGTTTCTCTAACCCCATCTAAGGAATGCAATATGTTGTGTGTTTGAATTGGATATCATGTCTCAAATTCTTTAGAATGCTAAGAAAGTGAAAATGTGTGATTATGATATCAAGTAGTTGTCTAAGATGAATTGTTGCAAGATGATTATTAATTTAATTGCATTTCTATTATCATTAGGAAATTAGGAAAATTAAATTTTATTATTATCGAATAAATAAAATAATTAATTAAAATTA
>MU223225.1:9770023-9784599 GCA_018584345.1 Thuja plicata
TATATATATAATTCTTTGAAAATCCTTATTTTACTATTTTAATGACTATATTCAAATTAGTATGATGGAAATGATAAAAAAGGGGGTAAAACACAAATCTTTTTCATTTATGAGGGGCTTATTTTTAGAAAAGAAAGGGAAACAGAAAAATGATGGTTATCAAGCCTTTTCTTGATTTCAAGGGGAGAGGAATCAAACAACAATAGTGGGGGAAAAAGAAAATGGTTGAGAAAGGAAGGAGAAATGGGGAAATTACAAAAGAGTTGGACAAGAATCAAGGGAAAGGACTTTGAAATACACATTCCTCTTATACACTTTTCTAATCAATAAAAGAATTGGTAAAATGTAATTATTTATGTATTAAATGGATTTCAACCTAAAATAAATTGTTACTCTTCAAATATGAGAAAAGATTGAATTACAATAATATAACTTTTATTGTTCTCCTTATGTGAAATGTTGACATTCGATATTTTCAAATGCTAGGTAGACATTATTTTCCTGTGCATTTACTGGATAAATATAAGATTTTAATTTTTGTTTCCTTATCTATGAGTATAAATTATGCTTACCTTTTTCTTGGAGGCGACAAGATATAAGTAAAATTCTCTTGCATTACTCAGCAGGTCTGATTTCTATAAGATCTTCCTATCAAATATTTTTAATTCTGCACACTACCTTGCATTGGGCATTCTTTAGTAATTCTTTAGAATCTGAATAATCTAGTTTCTCCAACTAGATTATTCAAACTCTATCATAGGCCTGCATTTTTTCCAATGATTAAAAAGACTTGACCATTAAGATCTATTCCATAATAATGAGTGAATGTGATCATTTTTGGGTTCAACTCTTTCACATTTTCAGAGAGGTGGCGATTATCATTGGGTTCTTCATTCCTGGCAAATGTTTCTTTCTTTTTCATGATAAATATCACAGTCCTTATGACACCTCATCTGTGGCATTCTATCAAATAGTTTGTACGCTTAGCCTCCTTTTCTATTTCTTTAACATGTTAATCTTTAAATCTTAATCTCAATCTTTAAATCACATAGCATTGATCAATTCATTTGGCACTCCACATAGTCATGCATATCTGTGGTATGTGAATCATTGAACTATAAACATTGGACAGTAACAAATTTAACTAGAAGTGCTTTTGTACCTTCAATTTTAAAATTTGCATAAAAAACACCTTCAATTTAGCAAATAAAGATCAAATTCTGTTAAATTGAGGCTCCTCCATGATGGGCGCCATTTTTTGTATAAGAAATACCTTCATAAGATTAGTTTATCAATGAAATCAATTCAATTATAAAATAACAACAATTTAAGCTATTGAATTGAAAACAAGACAAGAAACATCTTATGGTTCTGTATCTAGCAAAGCTAATTAAATGCTCTTAGATTAGCATCCATTGGTGATAGTCCTACAATGAGAAAATTAAGCTTTTGTATGATGCAATTCTACCTATTCTAGCTCAATTATGCTAATTTCCTCCATTATAATCACTACAATACAAATTCTTAATTGAAGTGTTATGCTTAAGAATGAATTGGATATAGTAATGATGCACTAAGATAATGGATGATTTTCTCTATGGATGCACTCTATTTAAAGGATTTTTGAAATTAGGAAAGTGAGTTAGATGTGAGTTAGATTGACTCATGATTAGAGGTGAATTGAGTTAATGGTTTCAAATGTTGGGACACATAGACAAAATGAGTGACCAAAATTGCAAAGCCAAATTGGATGGCGGAGATAGCAAAGGCTATTTGTGATCCATGTGCTCCAAATACTCTCACCTTATTGGTTGATTTAGTTTTGTCCATATGTGGTGGGCGAGAATAATTGGATTTATTAATTGATTTATCCATGTCTTCCATTTGAATGGGTTGGATTAATTTTTTATTTAACTATACAATTAATTGATTAAAATCAATTGCATAATTATTTGATCCTTTTGATTTAATTTATCCTTTTCGCTTTGATTTTCAATTCATTCATGCTTTGATCCTTAATTTCTTGCTTTGAATTTTACTGATTTTGCTTGACCATATTTAGGTGTATACACATACAAACGAGGAGACTAGATCTTACACAATCTAGCACTACACAAGCAATTATATCTTCCAAAGTTATTCTTAGTCTATATACTTGTGCTCATGGCATGAGAGGTGATTTTACAAGATCCACATTCCACACCATAGATTTGTCTTTCCATTTAAGCCTTGTCTTCTATTATTTTTAATGGTTCTCCGTATAATCCATCTCTCCTTCCAAGAAGTATCTTTGTGGTTATAATTCTTCATCGCGTCAATCCATACAAAATTTCACTACTCTAAAAATTGGGGCATTTAGGAACTTGCAAGGAAAATGGATATACAACCCTCAGGATGCACCAGTACATAAGTTACCCTCATACATCATAACTTATGCATTTGTGCATCCTAGGATTGGATAGCCATTTACGCTTGCAATGGATAAAATATATATATCTTGTATTATTTTTTCAGTCTTCTAACAAAGATAAAATAACATAGTCTTCTAACAAAGATAAAATAATATCACATTTTTGAGGCATTTAGAATTTTCCACCCCAACAGTTCAAAAAAATTCATACCTACATATAAATCATGAACCTCAATGCTCATTGGGGCTGCCTTTTTTGACTTTACAGTCTTATATTAAATATACATGTTTGTATGTATTTACTTTTGTAGTTGTAATATTGGTGAATGTGGTTGAATTCCATAATGTCACCTCCCTTTTGGTTTTCTATTTAATAGGTTCCCTTGCTCTCAATTCTTCAATGAAATTTGGGGCTTTTTCATATTTGTTTATTTTGTGATTAGTAGATCACCATTTTTGATTCAGTTGCCTTTATCTGATATCACAGGAGAAGAGAAGTTGTTGATTGCTAGCACATAAACCGCTACACATAAAATAAGACAACGCTGAAACTGTTGACTATTGCTGCTAAGAGAAAGAAAGATCACTACTCCAGCTTGAAAGGAGATCCTAGTTTTGGTTGGGAAATATAAAAATTGCATATGAAATTTCTTCTTTTTTTCTCCCCACAAACAAATTAGAGAATTTATTTTAAGCTTTAAAAATTTGACTTTTTACATTCACATGAAAGTAAAAGTTAATGTTTTTTCAGCTTTTATTAAAGATTTAGTTATATATATTTTAAAAAAGCTTTAAAACTCTCTTGTGGGAACATTAGTTTTATTTAAGAAAGAAATGATTTATTAAAGAATTGAAATTTCTTTTAGAGGAGTTATAAAGTTTTTTTTTGTAAAGTGGGAAATAAATCTTTTGTAATTAAGTGCATTATCGGTTGTAACCGACACTTATTTCTCAAATAAAATAAAATAGAAAATAGTATTTTGTGTGTGGGTCCCAATTGAAGGGACAAGGAGAGCATTCATTTGCAGACATCTCTCCTGAATATTTTGTTGAGCATTTGAGTTTTTGTGCATATTTTTATGACAAAAATGGAAGACAATGTAATGTCTAATTTGTCGATTCCCATCTTTGAAGGAGTTAATTTTACATATTGGTGTACTTGAATGAAAACTCTACTCAAATATAAGGATTTGTGGGATATTCTTCAAAACAGATATGTTGAGATAGAAGATGTAAATGCATTAAATAACCAACATAAAAGAGAATACAAATCAAATATAAAGAAAGACAATGAAGCTTTATTCTTAATTTAGGGTGTAATCACTCAAGCCATTTTACTAGGATAAGTGGTGTTGTTCATTCCAAGCAAGCATGGGAAATATTAAGTATTGCATATCAAGGTGCACAAACTACTAAATTACAAACAATGAGAAAAACATTGAAAATGTAAAGATGACAACTAGTGAATCTGTCAATGAATTTCTGACAAAGGTAGAATGTCTAGTGAGTCAGATGAAAGTACTTGGGGAAGATGTACATGAAAAGAATGTCATTGACAATATTTTGAGAAGCTTGATTCCAAAATTTGAAGGTATGGTCTCTAAAAATGAGATTTTTAAGGATCTCTCAAGCATTAAAATTGATGAATTATGTGGAGTTTTGTTAACTGCTAAAGAAAGAATGAAAAGTAATGAAGAAAGCTAAGAGAAAGGATTTTACTCTAAAGCAAATATAAGAGGAAAAATAAACACATTCTTTAAGAATCATAGTAACAATGATGATAACAATAAGAATGAATACAAAGGTAAATCTAGCACTTCTAGAGGAAGAGGAAATTATTCCAGAGGAAGAAGTAGCAACTTCAGAGGAGAAAGAAGAGAAAGAGGTAGAAGTAATGGGGGAGACAATAGTAAAATTAATGTCCAATGCTTTCATTGCAGTAAGTTTAGACATTATGCTTCAGAATGTTGGAGTAAACAAGGTGAAACAGAAAACAAAAGTGCTCATAACACTATCGAAGATAAACAAAGTTTGTTCATTTCTTGCTTCAATACAAATGGCAATAAAAATAATGTGTGGTATATAGACTCTGGATGTTCTTTACATATGAATTCTAATGAGCATCTATTTTTCAATTTAGATCAACAAAATCAAAGTATAGTAGTACTAGGAGATAATAATTCTCATGGAAGTAAATGTAAGGGTACTATTGAAGTTACAACAAATATGGTGAAGTGAAACATATCAATGAAACACTATTGGTTTCAATAGTCAAAATAATTTATTGTTTGTTGGACAAATGATAGAGAAAAATTATCAAGAGAAATTTGATAAGAATGAGTACATAGTAAGAGATAAATTAAAAAGGAATGCAGTTGTTGCAAGATCAAAAATGATAGGTGATAGGATGCTTCCTCTTCATTTAACTCATGAGAACCAAGCACTAAGGTCTAGTGAAATGAATGAAAGTGAAATTTGGCACAAAAGATATGGTCACCTCAGTTTTAATGGGTTGATTTTACTCAAAAGATTAAAAATGGTTGAAGGTCTACCATTCATTGAAGACAAAAAAGAGGTGTGTGAAAAGTGTATTATTGGAAAACAACATAGGGTACAATTTCCTATTGGAAAATCTAGTAGAGCTAAACAACATCTTGAGATAATCCATACAGATTTGTGTGGTCCTATAGAAACACCCTCTTTGAACAAATCCAAGTATTTTCTAACCTTCATTGATGATTACTCAAGAAAAAAATGGGTCTATTGTTTGGTTACAAAATCAGAAGTATTTGAAAAATTTGTAGAGTTCAAGAGTTTGGTTAAAAAACAAAGTGGTAAGTATATAAAAGTGCTAAGGTCAGACACCAGGGGTGAGTACAAGTCAAATTAGTTTATAGATTTTTGCAAAAATCATGAAAAAAAGAAAGAGTTCGCTACTTTCTACGCTCCATAGAAAAATTGAGTTGTTGAAAGGGAGAATAGAACAATTGTTAAAATGGAAAGAAGTATGTTGAAAGAGAAAAAAAATGGATGAAGTTATTGGGTAGAATCAGTATGCACAAAAGTGTATCTTCTAAATAGAATTCCTATAAAATTAGTTAAAGGAATGACTCTTAAACAAGCATGGTCTGGGGTAAAACCAAGTGTTGATCACTTTAGAGTATTTGGATGCATTCCTTATACACACATACAGTGGAGAAGGAAAAATTACACCGGCCTAGAGACCAGTTAGAGTCTTAAGGAATGGACTATTCCCTTGCACCACCTCACTTTACTATCTATAAGTGCTAGGGAGATCAGACACTAATGGTGTAGGAGGTTTGCTTGGTTGTTTCTAAGTGTTTAAATGCGAGTTTTGATGAAGATTAATTACTTAAAGAAAAACAAGTGATTATAACATAAGTAAATGAGAAGCTGATAATATTTGGACTATAAAAAATGAACAAGATAACTATGAGGAACAAGCATTGAAATTTGCGAGCTCACTTTCTCGGATAATAGTGAGAGTCTAGGACTACAACATGGAAGCAAGACACCAACATGACACGCTGACGTATCGTACATACAAGGTACAAAAAATAAGGACACAATACAAAACAAATAAAGTAATAGAATGCTATCTAGTGATGTAAAGAGGGAATAAATTTACAGAATGGTAAATTGCTAATATAAAACTGAAATGAACATAATAATGAGATAATAAATGTGTATTTTATGCGATGTAAATGGCAAAGGAAGAGAGTAGGATGGAACCAGATTCAAAGGTTGATTAAGTATATTATTGAAGCTTGTCCTTCCATGAAACTTGCACACAAAGGGAGAAAGGAAATGGTTGGGTGGTTGTTTGGAGTTTTTCCTCAGTCAAGTCCTTGTTTTGGTGTCTCCGCCTCCCTAACAACCGAATAAATGAGATAATCGGTGTTATATAATAGAATGGATAAAATAGATAAACAATAATGCAATAAGAAGTAGATAAGAAGGATAATGTGCTACCAAAACACAATTCAAAGGTGAGAAGACTCCCCTAAATGAGGTAGGAGCCCAAATGAGAGTGATGAAGCCAACATGTGAGCCTGAGAACTTCAAAAATGGTGTGGACCTGCAAATATCAATAGCTATGGAGATGGATGGATAGTCAAGAAGTGTCTAATATATCACATGAATAACCAAGAAGATGAAGAAGCCCCAAATGAAGGCCAAATGAGGGGTATAAAATGCAACCGGATGGAATCCCGCATAGGTGAGACCATCATTCAGGAATTAGAAATGCAGGTTGAGAGCTCATAATTCCTCAACAACAACCTGCATGTTTGTAGATTTGTGGACGTGAGCGTGTCAGGCACACGTCTATGTGGCGCACACTTGTCCAAAATCGTCAGAGCCGCGTGGCTAGGATTTTAGAGTGTGTGGTGAGTTGGCAAATGTTGGTGGGTGGAGGGAATTTGAAGAATTTGAGTCTTAGGCTAAGGTAGGGGAAATGTGAAAATGACATTTTACACAGGGGTGTAAAATTTAAGCCATTACACATACAAAAAGAAAAAAAAGGTCTAAATTAGATGATAAATGCCTAAAATTCATTTTTTATTGGTAATGGAACTGAAAATAAAGCATATAGGTTGTATGGTCCATTAGGGAAAAAGATAGTGATAAGCAAAGATATGGTATTCAATGAAACATCAGAATATACCAAAGAAAATGAAACAAAAGGAAAAGAGATAGTATTTGATGAGGTTGAAAAGGAGGAAGAAGAGGATGTACCTAAATCATCTAATATAGGAGCAAGAAAATATAAAAAATATCAAAGAAGGACATAAAATAATCATCCATCAACTCTTATGTTGGATTCAAAATTAAAAAAAAATGACAACAAGATCACAAACAAAAGTGAATTTTGAATTGATGACTTAATTCATGGAAAATAATGAGTTGCAAACATTTGAAAAAGCTCAATAAAAATAAGGATGGATTGAAGCAATGAACAGTGAAAAAGAAACAATTGCAAGGAATGATACATGGGATTTGGTTCAATTACCTCTTGGTAAGTAAATTATTGGTACAAGATGGGTGTACAAAATAAAGTATAAATCCGATGGGAGAATTTATAAGCATAAGGCTAGATTGGTAGCCAAAGGGTACAATCAACAGGAAGGTATTCAATACACTAAAACATTTTCACCTGTAGCATGAATGGATACTATCAAATTGGTTTTGGAATCGGCAGCTCAACAGAGTTGGAGAATTTATCAAATGGATGTAAAAAGTGCTTTCTTGAATTGATATATTGATGAGGAAGTGTATGTTTCACAACCTAAAGGTTTTGAAATACCTTCTAAAGAACATTATGTATGCAAATTAAAGAAGGCCTTGTATGGTCTCAAGAAAGCACCAAGAGCATGGTATTCAAGGATAGACTCGTACCTACAACACAAAGGTTTTTAAAGAAGTCAATCAGATCCAAATATTTATATCAAAAGCTCGGCTAAGGATATATTTATCCTAGTTCTCTATGTTGATGATCTTATCTACACAAGGAATAATTTAAATTTATTTGCAGAGTTTAGAACAACCATGATTACTGAATTTGAAATGATAGATTTGAGACAAATGCACTACTTTCTTGGTATAGAAGTATGGAAAAACAAACATGAAATATTTATCTCTCAAAAATATATGCCTTAGATATCCTACAAAAAATTTAGATGTAAAGTTGCAAACCAATAGCAACACCTATTGAAGTTGGACTTAAATTGCTTTCATTAGATGTGTCAAATCCAGTGAATCCCACTATATATAGACATTGGATTGGAAGTTTGTTCTACTTAACAACCACTCATCCATATATCACATATACAGTGAGTTTGTTCTCTAGGTTTGTGTAAAATCCTAAGCAAACACATTGGAATTTAGATAAAAGGATTCTCATATATGTAAATGAGACATTGAGTTACAGTCTCAAATTTCAGCATTCAGAGGATAGTAGATTGGTTAGCTATACAAATATTGATTGGGAAAGTTATACAGATGATCATGACTATACTTATGGTTACACTTTTAGCCTTGGTTCTACAATATTCTCTTGGAAGTCCAATAAACAACTAACAATATCACTCTCTATAGTACAGGCAAAATACAAAGCTACAACATCAACAACTTATCAAACAGTATGGTTGAGAAGACTATTAGCAGACTTACACCAAATAAAGAATGGACCTACCTTGTTGTAGTGTGACAATAAGAGTGCTATACAAATAACAAAAAATCTAGTATTCCATAGTAGAACCAAACATATTGAGATACACATCACTATATTAGAGAATTCATTTAACAAGGTTTGATAAAAAAATGTGCACTGTAGTACAACATATCAAATTGCAGATATCTTGACAAAGGTTCTAGCTTGTGAAAGGTTCCATAAGCTCAGAGATCTACTTCATGTTCTTCCCAATAGTCATAATGGGGGATAAATAACATTAATGCCCATAGGGGCTGGCTTTTTTGACTTTATAGTTCCATATTGAATATATGGTTGTATGTATCTACTTTTGTAGTTGTAATATTGGTGAATATGGTTGAATTCCATAATGTCACCTCCCTTTTGGTTTTCTATTTAATAGATGCCCCGCCTCTCATTTCTTCAAGGAAATTTGTGGCTTTTGCATTTTTTTTGTGATCACCAAATCACCATTTTTTATTCAATTTCCTTCATGATTATGTTTTTAGAAAGATCGTTGACCTGTACAAATCATATATTTACTGTGGTTTCAAATGTTTTCAATTTTTGTTGCCACTTTCAAACACAATATTAGTTGTTAACATACTAAAGATATTGTTATCAAATCAATTTTCTCACAATTCTCTAATGATGATATTTCATTTGGTCATCTTTTCTGAGATATTTTGAACTTATCATGTAGATTAAACTTCTCCTCTTGTGTTTGATAAGTCATGTTCTATTTGTTGATATCTACGATTCAGTTTTTTGGGGACTTTTCAATTACTTCCTTCTATGCGTAGTTTGAAATGATAACATTTATTACTTTAACTCTCTTCTAGGTGTTAAATTTACTCTATAACAATAGACCCAAGCTTCCACCACATATTCCTGTGAAGTTTTAAACTAAATTCTACTTTGGGTATAAGGAGAAGAACACTTAGGCGATTTGAATCTAGAATACATTAGAGAACTTTGTCATTTCTAGCATCACAATGCTTATCTAAATCAAATTTTAATATGATAAGAATTATAAATTAATGGAATCTGTTGTATTTATTTTCTTGACTAGGGCAATTTATAAAATGCCTTTAATAAGTTTTATTTATTTGTTAGAATGAAGAATGCTTTTTTTAATAGAAACTAAGATTTACATTATGATTCAATTATGAAATAAACTTCAATAGTATGCACATATGAATGGTTATAACTTTTGAATCATAGATTAAAATAAAGGAAATACCCAAAAATCCCCTTAAGTTCTTTGGAGGAATTGACTACAATCTCATTTGAAAATTTGGAATGGAGGCTTAATGTATGATGTGTTCTTTGGCTAGTCATATTACTTTTATTTAACAAGGTAGAGTAGATGATTTTCTTTTTTGCATGTATGGAATGATGATTTGGAGTGCAAATGAGTTAATTTATGCTATGCTCGAGTGCTTGTTTTCTATTTGTATGGAAGGGTGTTGAATATGGATTATTAAGAAATGATAATTAATGATGTATTTTATGTAAACCTATCCACCAAGAAAACTGGTTTATTATATGCTTTGTCCAAAGTGATGTTACATATTTTGGATATTGTATATGCTTTTGTACTTTCTCCTTGGCACATCATTGTTTAGATACTACAATGTCATAGGTGAATTTTAGTTATGTTATAATGTTGCACTAGATCCATATGACCCGCAAGTTCTAAGAACTACTAGGCTTCTTGAGTAGGGACGGGTGCTCAACCTTTCATGTTGAGCACTGAGGGAGCTAAACACTCCGCGATTGGGCAGAAAAAGCGTTGGACCCCATTCCCGTCTCGAGTACAATAGATGGAGAGCAGTTTGAGGTTTTAGGAGACAAGAAAAAAATACAATATCTCTTCATCATGTGTTGATGAATTCAACCTCTTGGTCATCTTTATATCTCTTATGTGAACTATTACTTGATGTATCGACAAGTTGGTCAAAAAATTTATTTGATTATGATGTATTATCTCTTGTTTGATAAAACAATGTAATTATTTGATTAATATAAAGGCATGTTATTTCGACTACGTGTTTATGCATTTATTATGTAATTTGAATCCTATGTGGAATGCTAGTATTTACAACTAAGAAACTTCGGCATGCAAATTTGAAACTA
Organism: Thuja plicata; assembly: GCA_018584345.1. NCBI lineage: Eukaryota > Viridiplantae > Streptophyta > Pinopsida > Cupressales > Cupressaceae > Thuja > Thuja plicata. Next base: position 9,780,784 of record MU223225.1, read on the forward strand.
CAAAGCAATCAAAGTTTGCAATTTTGTGGTAAAATTTGATTGTCTTTACAAAATTATTCTTTTGTGGTCAATTTTTTTGATCGATTCTTTTGTGGTCATTTTTATTGCTAATATTATCCGTTGTTTTAGATGAAGCCAATTGTTTATCATTTATTGTCTATATTTTCTCCAAAAATAGCCTTCATTTGCATTAAATCTTGACTTAATATTTGATCTATGTTGATGAATTTTGAAATATTTTTAAAATTGTACATTGATCTTTGCAATTTTTTTTGTGGTGATTGAATATTGAGTCAATTTGGAGTTGATCCTACCAAATTTTTATGAAATATGATTGCTATTTTCTATTTGCATTATTATTCTTATGAGTTATGCTTTTGAAATGTAATTGATTTACAAAGACATTTGAATGCAATCAATCTACAAAAATTCTATAATTGTTTGTCGTTTGTTGTATTTTATATGAAAATATCTACATATTCACCTATGTGTTTCTGTAAATTTGTGCCAGTGTAAATTCAGCTCTATTTTGAAGACGTACAAATTAAAGTGTTCTGCAATTTATCTATAAACTTGCAGCAAATATTATCCTTCATAATGTAATCTTTGATTGCTAACATAAATTTGCCTCATATTGCACAAATCCAGCAACTCTCTCTATTTTGAAGAAATGTCTGTCAAATATTACACATGATCAACAAACTCAATAGGCATTTAAATCCAAACGTCTATATTTGGACGAAGAAGGACATGGAAATCCTCCTAATTTGGTATTTAAATTTGTAGATCGACCTGCAAATCCTCCATTTGGCATGAAAGGTTGAACATCGACCTCCATTTTTGGAATTAATCTTTCATAAATTACTAATCTTCATATACCGTCCATTTTTGGAAATAATCACTATACATTGTAAAAACTTGCAATTTATTCTAGGGCATATATTGTCAAATGATTTTTTCCCTCTTATTTTTTTTCTCATATGCAAAAGAAAATCTACATTTTTTTAAAAATACAACTTTTAAGTAAATCATGGAAACTCAAAATCAAGTGTCATTTTATTTTATTTATTTAGTATTTTTTTTTTTTTTTTGTAAAAGTGCTTTCTTTCTAACCTATTCTATTGAAGTCAATTTTGCACTATCATTATAAAGTGTCATGTTTCAGTCCAATTTGGACTTGCTTATGCACTAGAACTATAAAGTGTCAAGTTGTTGGAGATCACTAATATTGAATTGAGGTGGCACACTCTGAGGCGCGCCTTCTATGATTCCACACTTCTATATATTTTGTTTGAGACTAATTGAGACAAAATGGGGTACCATTGTAATCATAAACTTCGTTGAAGTTTCACTTTGGGGGCTCCATCATGTCATTCAAATTGTTATTCCATCCTTCTATTGTTAGACTAATTTCAAAGAATTATTTGTCTTGGAAATAAGGGACCATAAAGAATCACTATCATGAACACAATATATTTCCCTATCTTTTTGGACTATTTCTTGAGCCACATGATGAATATTAGAAAAATAAAATAGTTTAAGAAATGTTCGTAGCTTGACTACAATTACTAATTTGCTCTTGTACTTGAGTTACATCTTCTTGAACATCAACAGATTGTTCTTGAAGATCTACATGTTCTTCTTGAACATCAACAAGTTGTTGTTGATTACGTTTTGTATGACCTTTCATTTTGTCATCCCTTTTGTGATCATATAGTCTTGATCTATTCCTTTTATTCCCCATTACACAAACTATTCAAATTGAGAGCTTCAATTCACCTCCATACAGAAAACTAGATATACCCAATAAAAAATCCATATTTACAATATTTATAAGTTCATAAGTTATCTCACTAATTTTAATTTTTTAATTAAAAACAACAAAAAATTGAAAAATAGGAAAAAAATAAAGTATAAAACCAACTTACTAGGAAAAAATCTAACCTTTTTCGATCTATTTGTATAATCGCCCTTGGATGAAAAAATGATTGTTAAATAATCCAAAAAATTGATTTTATTTAAAAATTAATTTAATAATTCACATTTTCTACTTTTTAATTGATTTAAAATTTGAAAAAATGTCTCTTAAATATGAGGCTTAAGGGGCATGGTCACTCGCGTGACCTGCCTATTCGGCCTTTGGTTTTGGCCGAACCAGGTCAGACCGAAACTGCTTGTGTGGTATCCTAAGTGACAACCAAATAAAAAAAATTTGCAAAATTCCATAACTTCTGACTTCTGCAACTGATTTCTCCATAAAAAATAAACTTTTGGAAGAAAATAAAAATACCCTTTTGTAGAGCTCGGAGTCAAGAATATGCTAATATAATTTTTATTGAGTCTTGATTAGATGAAATATATTATAATTACAAAATATTTCAAGTAGGTATTTTAACAATTGAGAACACATTGATTTGGAAAAAATAATAAATCATATTAGAAAAATTTAAAAATTATATGGTTCACTAGAGGAGAGAGTCCTCTTCGAGAATGTATAATTTGGTTTTTGATTGATATAGATTTGATAGGAAAAATAAGGTGGAAGATGAAAACTATCGATTTCGGGTATGTCAGACTTTGAATTGTTATAACCGAGAAAATATATATTGAAAATGATTTTTTTTTTGGCATTCACTGGCTATACATGTTGTCTAAAAAATATTTTTAAAATTAGAGGAAAAAAAGTTTATTTGCATATAGTTTTTTTGTGGGAGGTAGACCCCTTGATTTGTAGTATTTTCAGCAATTAAAAAATGAGCATTAAAAGTTACAAAAATATATCAATTCTTCTTCAATTTTTTTTAAAAAATAATAGGCATAAATTCATCCATTTTTACACATTTCATCAATTTACATTATCTTCAAATTCCAAACAGAAATGCCACTTTCAAACCATTAGAGTTGAACTGTTTTGGTGATGTTAACATTTTCCTTTATAAAAGTGTGACACAGGTTTGTACTTTTACCCTGTTGGTTTATTTTGTTAGTCCTATCTTGTAGACTTGGAAGACACCATTGCAAATATTCACGTTCTCTTTGATGTTAGCTCATATGTGTTAGAGTAATTTAGTAGTTACTCTTTTGTGCTTAAGTTATACTTAGACAACTTTCTTTTTTCTGAGAGTTTCCTTTTTAGGGCTTTGGTATCCTTTATAAGGAATCACCGCTTAGTTTTATTTACAGAGTTTTTACATCAGTTTGTAAATCATAGAAACATATTATCAATATATTATTTTCTTGAGCACACGATGTCTCTGGCTTTTTGGCCTCCATAGATCCTTCTATCTTCTGTCTTTTGCTTCTGTTTATGTAATAGCTATGCATGCAGGTGTTCTTGGGAAGATTGCAGTTTAGCAATCTTAACATGGTATCAGAGCCACTCTGCAGCTGGCTGTTCGTATTTTATTGAAGCTTTCAGACTCCAAGGGTTTTAGAGGTTTTTCCAGTGTTTTTTTTGTGGTTTTTAGGGGCAAGATTTGGTTATGGTCACTTTGGGCTCAAACGGACATTGCCATTGAGCTCAGAGGACCCCAAAACCCCAGAAACGACATAAAATTCATCCATTTTGGACTACTGGACTCTGAGGCAAAAAAATTTTGGTTTCTGTGCCGTACGGCACAGAAATCGAGGTGAAAAAAAAAAAAACAAACCAAATGTTATATGGTTTTTGGCATTATTTTAATGCGTGGGCTGTGCAAATTAATAAGGCGCCACCGCGCCGCTTCTGCGCCTCCCCCGCACCCCCAGCGGCCCCCGTCGCCGCCTCCCTGCACAGCGGCCCCCGCCGCCCTTTCCGCGGCCCCAGCCGCCTGCGTT
>MU223225.1:9791259-9834647 GCA_018584345.1 Thuja plicata
TCAAGATAAATAACAACAAATTTACCAATGAAATCAATGAATATCTCATTCATAAGCCTCATAAAAGTACTAGGGGCATTGCTTAGCCCAAAGGGCATTACTAACCATTCAAACAAACCTTCAGTGGACTTAAATGTTGTTTTCCATTCATCTCCTGGTTTGATTCTGATATGATGGTAGCCAGACTACAAGTCTATCTTGGTGAAGTAGCAAGAACCTCCTAGTTGATCCAATAGATCTTCAATTCTTGGCATGGGGAATCTATATCTTATAGTGATCTTGTTTAGGGCCCTGCTGTCAGTACACAACCTCCACTTGCCATCCTTTTTGGGTGCCAAAACTGATGGAATTGCACATGGACTGAGACTTTTTTGAATGAGTCCTTTTTCTAGAAGTTCATTTACTTGTTTTGCAATATTTTCATGTTGTAATAGTGTCATCTTGTATGGGGCCTTGTTAGGTAGGGATGAACCAGGTATCAAGTCAATTTGGTGACTGATATCTCTCAAGGGAGGGAGGGTTGTGGGTAGGTCACTAACAATGACATCTCTGTATTTTCTAAGCAAATTATTGGCTTCATTTGGTATAGGATCATCCTTGTCAGATCTGACATTACCCTTAGGTTTGGATATTAATACATATGCTTCAGTTTCATATTTTTTCAACACTTTTAACATTTTTTTTTCCCCCATGGCTATGACTGTTGGTTCTTTCTCAGTCTTGTTATCTGGAAGGGGCTTCATAGTGAATGTTTTCCCATCCTTGGTGATAGAGTAGGTATTTTTCCTACAGTGGTGTGTGGCATCAACATCATATTTCCAAGATCTTCCTAAAATAATGTGGGAGGCATCCATCTCCACAAAATCACAAAGAACTTTGTCTTTAAAATCAAAGATTGAAAACTCTATCCATGCTTGTTCAGTGACTAAAGTTTGCTGACCCTTTATTAACCAAGATACATGGTAAGGGGAAGGATGAAGTTTCTTAGGGAGGTTTAACTTTTGTACCATTTCACAAGAAACAAGATTTTTAGTTGAGATAAAATCAATAAGTAATTGACATACCTTTCCATTGCATTTGATCTTTGTTCGGAAGAGATTATTTATTTATGGAGGTTCTTGGTTTTGTGGCACTTGGAGGAAGACTTGCCTCATCATCAAGAATTTTCCTTCCTCTGGTTCTAAGTCTATTTGATTTGAATTGTCTTCTTTCTTGTCCTCTTGGATGAGTTGTGCTCTCCTTTCTCCATGATTGTTATTGTTCCTCTTTTCAGGGCACTTTCTTGCATGATGTCTCAATTGGTTGCAATAGTAGCACCTCAATGGTCCATTTCCTCTACCACTATTTGTTCTTCCCCTATTGAAGGGTCTTCTCCCTCTATAGTTACCTCTGGATTTTGTATCATTTTTCTCTTTGTCTCCTTAATCAGGGGTCCTGTTGCCATTACCACTATATTATCCTCTATTCCAAGAGGTTCCTCTTCCTCTGAAATTCTTCCCACTGCCATTAGTCTTTCCCTTTCCAAACTCCTACTTTCTCTTCCACTTTTCCTCTACCTTGAGTGCCATTTGATAGCACTTGTTCACTGAGGTAGGGCAATGTAGGCTGAGTTCCTCTTGAATGGATACTTTAAGCCCATTCATATACCTTGCCAACTTTTCTTCTTCATCTTCTGCCACATTTGTCTTCATGCATAATTTTAGGAACTCCTCGGTATATGAACCCACATCCATGTCATTTTTATTTAGGCTTTGCTTCTTCCTATGGAGTTGTACCCCATAGTCTTCAGGCACATAGGTCTCCTTGACTAGTGCAATCATCCTATTCCATGAAGAGATCATATTCTTCCCATTCTTCACCCTCTCTGTCTAGATGAAGTTCCACCAAGTTAGGGCTGCTCCCTTCAACTTGGATCTTTCTATTTTTACCCTCTACTTCTCAGGGATGTCCTCACATTCAAAAAAACTTGTTAGGGCCTCTATCCAATCTAAGGCCAAGTCTGAATTCATATTTCCATTAAAAGTTGGCAAATCCAACTTCTCATCCATGGTTCTTCTCCCCATAGACTTCAAGGAATCTATGAAAGGTCTCTAGTATGCAGGAATATTCACATCCTGATCAGGGTTGTTACTCTCTGACTCACTCCCTTCTTCACCACTAGAAGTGTCTCCCTTACCCCTCTCTACCTTGTTTTCCAACTCTTGGATTCTTCTTGTCAATGCTTCATTTTATGCCCTGTGTTATCTTACCATCTTTGCTAACTCAATGTTTGTGACTCTTGAAGGAATATCATCATCCTCAGGAGCAGACATAGCTTTGATACCTCTTGATGCAAAGTGGGCAACTGGAAGCTTGGCAAAGGTCTCTCAATAGGGCAAGGTACCCTAGGTTGTTGTCTTTGTGATGGTCACAAGGCTTCACACTTATCAAAAGTGTGATGGAAGGACTTGATTAAGGTTCTCACAACCCTAAAAACCCAAGGGTAACCTAATCTCTAGGTTTATCAATCCTTCAATACCAACTATCTAGGTTGGTCTCACAAGCCAATGACCCTCAATCACAAGAATACCCCCAAAATGACATGTAGGACTAGGGGTGACCTATGCTTGTAGATTTGGTATATTTAGGTCCCTACTTATAATTTCCAATGGTTCTTTCACTCAAAGGCAACCCATACCCCATAGTTGCTTCACAAACCTAGGCTTTTTCTTGTAGCCTTTTTCAGAGGGAATTTTGATCTCATCTGAGATTTCTCCACACAACCATATGAGAAAATTAGGGTTTTAGATACCCTTTATGGCTAAAGGCTTTGGGCTTAAGCCTTGGAACTTGTAATTGAAAGGAAGATAGAATGATGAGTCGAATTGCTCTACTAATTAGCCCTAATTAGGCCTCCAATTACACTACAAGTACCATTTAGATACATCTAATGCCAAAAATAACTATTGGATCATGTGAGGGGTGCACAAATGTCTTCTCCTCTGACTTAGAGCCTCTGATCAATCCCAAGGCAAAAGTTATGACTGTTGTCCTAAATCAGGATTGGTGCATACATGTGCATATACACCTAGGGCATCAATTCTTTCCAACTTACTTGCAACTTGAGAACCCTATCTTGCACAATATCAAAGAGCATCCTAAAAAAATTCTTTCCACCAAGGGGCCATTAGATTCCCACGGTGGAAAGTGGAAATACACTTGATTCTTCTCGAAACCCTGAATTAGGGACTACAATTCAGGCAACAACTTTGTAAATTCAATATCTAATAACCTACAATTGATCAAGGCATGAAAACAAAGCCAAAAGGAAGAATATTCAAACCCCTATCTTCCTGTGTTATTTTCACATGCTTCTCTAGCCGTAGCTATCCATACCCAATGACTATTTCCTTCAGAATGCAAGAAAATGGTTTATTTTTATTGATTTCAAATAATAAATTACATGATCAGCCTACCACCCACCTAAAAGGGCTATTGTAGGCACTCCCAATAGTTACATGACAAGTTTGAACTGACTTGACTGTTTGGGAGTTGGTTTTTGAAAAGTTGTTAAGTTTGCTCAAAAGTTGCTTGACAACTTTTGAGCAACTTTTACACTTTTTGCATTTTTGCAACTTTAGTGACCAAATTTGGTCAAGATGTTATTGAGATGATCCCTAGTGGATCCAAAAAACTAAAACTAAAAAACAACCTAATCGTATGGTTTGGGATCATAATTGACTCATAGTGACCCAAGGGCTTATATTGTGCCAATCTTGGGGTATGGTCTTACACGGTGACCCAATGACTAACCCCAGTGTGTTGTAAAGGCCTCTTAGGACCTTGAATGAACCCCTAGGGTCCATAGGAGCATGTGGTTTAATTTGGGTGCTCCTGCACCAATTATATATCCCTTATTTATCATATTATTATGTGAGTCCTTGTTTATTATATTGTAAACCATAAAATCTAGCTAATCAAGGAACATAATGAAATAAATCAAAACATTCAACTGCTAAAAATATAAGCTACACACATGATAAGACATAAATGAAAATTTGAAATAAGCTATGATATAGGAAGTGCAAACCTCCTAAAAGCTCATTCAAACCCCATTTGTTAATTGAATGTGTCTAGGCTAAAAGGATGTATGCTCAAAATTGCTTCAATGCTTCAGAATAGATATTGCTTCAAAATGGATGATTATGGAGTGAAAATGGCATCATAAGTTTACATGAAAAGATTAATTTATGATTTTCTCTCAAAGCAGCATTATAACTCTACATGGAAGGTGGATGAAATTGTGAAGGAATGAGGTTTCTTTTATAGAAAATGGGTGAGAAATCAAGGGTCAGGATGCAAACCCGAGGAGAGGCTCAGATGCACCTAGAAGAGAGAACATGGATTGTGCTTCGTCAAGTGCATCATATGATGAAAAGTGTCACAATATGATTGGGTTGAAAATAGGGAGGAATGTGACCATTTAGGGAAGTGAGCCAAGGGGATGAGAGGAGACTTTAGGAGATAAGGCTATTAAAGAGGGTGTCAGAGCCTTAATGAGGAGTGTAAGAGCATTAATGAGGCATTAATGAGGGTCTTAATGAGGCATGGGTGAGGGGATAAGATAGAGCTTGAGAAAGTTGACTTTAGGGAAGGGATTGAATTCCTAATCCAAGGATTAAGAATGTGACATCATTAGGGAAAGATTAGGATTTAGGATTTGGATTAGCATGGGTGAAGAGGTTGGGATTAGTTTGAACTCTGAGCTAGGTGGTTGAGATAGGTTAGGTTAGGGGTCAAAGGGAATATTAATGAATTAAATTACCTAAATAACATATTCATTAAATAATAGGGGATTAGGGTTTTAATTAATTATTAAGCTATTGGTTGCTTTAAAAATTAATTGGGACTATAGCCAATTAATTGAATTAATTAGGGTTAGGGGATGACATAGGTCAATTAGGTAATGCTTAATTACTTAGTTGATATGTCCCAAAAGGCACTAAATATGATTTAATTAGGTTAATTAGATTTAGGTGTCTACATTTTTCCCCTCGTCGACATAGTCTTAGAATAACGCTATTTCGAAGATGTTTAAAATAATAGGCGACACAAAGATGTGGACGTAGGCAATGAAGTTTCCCCAGAGTGATGATTACGATAGATTTAGAATAGGATGACCAGGATGATGCCCCCTCGAGAGGGTGACATGGAGAAAAGGTGAAGCCTTGGCGGCATCTCAAAAAGACGGCCAGGAGAGATAGGATAGGGGAAATAGGAAGGGGGGATAGAAGAATGAGGGATGGGATAGTCAGGTTTGCATCAAGGATGAAGGGTTAGTTTTGAGATGGGGTTTGATTGGACTAAAAGGGATGGCTTTGTTGGGGATGGGATTTGATTGGACTGAAAAACATTTCTTTGCGGGGAATGTAGGCTTCATGCTTTTGACGGGATTTGATTGGACTAAAAAGGAAATTCTTTGTTGGGGAGATTGATGGGGGGAGGATTTTTCTTGAAGATTGAGAGAGGGGTATTCCGGGAGGGAATATCACCATATAGTTGAGCACTTATTTTGATATAGCAATGCTAGAGACTATGCCAAGGTTACTAGGAACACGAGGCCTTGTAACTGGTGTTGTAGAGGACTGATACAATAGACACGCGGGGGTTGCCCCAGCATCACACAAGAGTCCCAAAAGAGCCATGGTGGAAATGATGCTAGAAAATCCCACAAGTAAATGACATTTCCCAAGTGCAGCATGTGAAACCAAAAAGATTACATACATGCAATGGTCATATCCGACTGACTCATAAGTAGAAAACAAAAAGATCAAGTTCCCTATCCTAGGTGCATCCATTCAAAACATACCATGATATAAATAATCCTGGAAACCTTGAGGAGGAGAAAAAGTGAAAAGAATCAGGAATGATAATCAAGAACCAAAATCAAATTTCAAAAGCAAAAATTCAATTACAAGATGCATGTTATGCCCTGCATACCCGTCCCTACATTTTGTGTGCAAAATGTTGGGTCCCCTCTTTTCGCTTTGGCTCTTGCCTTGTATTTTGTTTTCTTTGTTTTCTTCTCTGGGATTTTCCTCCCTGGGGGGTTTGTTTTCTTTCTTCTTTTTGTCTTTCATGACTCTGGGACCCAGTCCCGAAGTTTGTTGTTCTTTCCAGAGCTGGATTTCGAACTCTAGGATTCTCCACCATGATGTCTTCTTCTCGTAAGAAGGTATGGTCGCATGGAATCCCTGGGCCCAGAGTCAGGAGGTTTTCCTGTCCCAGAGTTTGCAGAAAAGGGTAACTAGCTTTTACCTCGGGTATAAGTAGGAATTACACATCACTTTTACTGTTACCGCGATTAAACACTTGTGCATCCAGAGTGAATCAAAGTGAGTTAAGACAATTTCAACCCGCTTTTGCTCCCGTGTTTAGTGGCTGTTAACCAGTGATTTGGAAGTAATTGTTCATGGTAATCCTTGGGTTTAGCTTGTCGCAAGGTGCCTCCTGTACCTATCTTCTTTGTTGCATTTATTTCTCAGGTAGGCTCTTAGCCCTGGTCTCGTAGTTTCTCAGTTTTCTGGTTTTGTTCTTGTTTTGTTGTGTTTTTCTTTCTTTGTCTGGTTTTTGCCCATTTTCCTTGCCACATTTTTTGTCACCTCCCATTGGTGGGTTGGCACTGGTAGAGGGTTGTCCATCCTCTACGTAGTTGTAGCATAGGTGGTTTTCGTGCACCTCGCATGGTGTCGCTTGTTTGTATATTATGTAAATTTTGTGTTTTCTGTGTGTATATATCTCAACCTTTGGCTTTCTATAAATCCTTGTATATATCTAGTGTATATCCTTCTGGTATTGGGTCGATCTTGCCATGCTCTTGTTTGGTTTTCTAAAATTTTATGAGCTCACCCATATGGTGGAATACCACCTGGTTGGAACTCGGCTCTTGACTGGTTTCGACCATGGTGTTTCTCTCTCTGTCGTCGGGTTAGTCTTTAATGGTGCATTTATTTCCCATGCGTGCATTTAAGATCTGCCAAGTGGCCTTCATGTTGTGTGCATTCAGACAGTTGGCACTGCCATCACCATAACTCCCATTTATTGCATGGCCATGTGACACCCACGTAAGCCTGACAACTCACTTTCCAGTCACGTCTCCCAATGGTTAGTTTTCTAGACTCTGGGTCCTACGTCCTCACCCCGCCCATATCTTACCTCCGTCAAGTATGCTGAAACCCCTGGGCCCAGATTATGGTTGAATTCCTAAGTTGACATTATATGCATATATTTTTGGATTTTGACCTAAACTAACTTTTCAGGTAAAGTGTGCAATGAAGTGGTAAGTTCTCCAGAATCTGGAGTAGCATTTTTATCTTATAAGGATTCTAACAGTCGCTTTACCTTGCAGGTTTCCAAATATCACACTTTCCCTATGTTGAAAGCTTTTGCATCCTCACCACTCAGGAGTATAGAGCCCCACTCCACGATAGTCACTAGGGCAGCCGTCAGGTCCAAGATTGAGAGGGCCTTGGAAAAAATTCCCCTCAGCATGAAATATTTGAAAGACAATGTTGTTACGGGATCAAAGATCGAATCCTTGGTTCAGTTGGTCACCGACACTAGCGTCGGGATGTGGTCAGAAATGCAGGACCTGGTTAAAATGATGTTCATTCAACGACAATCCAGGGACCAATTGGCCATCAATGTTGGAGAATCTGGGATTCTAAAGGCCTCTTGCTTCCCATGTTCTATGCAAGCCCCGAAACTCATCCTCACCATCACGGCACACTACAAATCCTCTATCCAGGCCGTCATGCTCGCCACTCTGGTCCCAATCGGATACCCTACACCCATGGTTTCCCTGGATGTTGCAAATTTTTGGGTAGGTCTAGGGATTCCCCAGTTTGACAAAGCAGTCGTTGTCACCCGATCTGATGCCTTGGCACAATTTCAGCAGCTGGAGGTTATGGCCCGGCAATATCTGAATAACAAATGGCTAAAGACCCCAAAGAAAGATTCAAAAAGAATGAAGTTGGAGATTCCCAGATCCGAATTCAAGGAAAGAATCCAAATGGGGATCATAGCATTATGTAGGATTTTCAGGCAACCACCATGCCTGAGAATTCTCAGGGTGGATGTACTACTTCCTACTCGGCATCTCCACCGGCGAGCAGTATTTTGATTGGGCTGCCATCATTTCTAACCATGTGGACTCGCAGTTTCTTCAGGTGGTCCTGACTTGAAGTTTTATATAACATCCTATGTTCTCTGGGCCTTAGCACAACAACGCTCTGTCATAAACGGACTGCTCACATCGGGTGAAATTGGAGTTGGTCTTGGGCAAAAGGCTCCTTGGGATTATTTCCCACAAATCCAATGGGAGGCTAGTTTCCTTAGCTTCTGCTGGGTTAACAACGCCTTCATCTATTACAATCTTCTCACACCTACCCGGGACGCTGGGTACCATCTCTCTAAGGAGGCCATGGTTTTGGTCAGAAGTTATGGCCATTATTATATTCAGTTCCAACAACATACTTACATTCGGGTAACTGGCTTCTCTGGGAAACACTATTTATTTCCCAAACACTGTGGGAACAAAATAACCCTTTTAGAATATTGCCGACAGATGTTAGAGCTACACTCCCTATACACTGTAAAGAAGGTGGTAAATGTTCCATTCCCAATCACTTGTGGGAATTATACATGTAGTCTGGCCAGAGCTAAAGAGGCAGACAATGAACTTAAAAGCTTGGGCCTAACAAAATTCTATCTGGCGCGAAAGAACTTTGATCCGCTAGGCAAGATTGCAACGCCACTTCCCCGGGCATCAGAGCCCTAGAGATTCTACATGGAGGACTTCTGGGAAGAATGCCAAGATGATTTTGAGGTCTGGATTTGGTACTTCATTCAGATGACAATGGGGATGATGGAGAGGCTGAAGCTCTAAAAATTCCCGGATGAGTTTTTGGACATCGGGTCCACAGTGGACCCTCAGTATAAAGAAAGGGGAATAGACAAGATGGCTCTCCCTCCAATAAATTGGAATGCTCATGAGGGGAAAAATATTGAAGATATCATTCATGACATGGTCAAGCGTAGCCACGAGTATTTCAAAAGGGCATGCCTAGGGAGTATGCACCGAGTTGACCCGACAGTGCTGAGATTGACCCCCGGGGCCGGAACCTCTTCATAGGGAGAGGATAAAGGAAAAAGAATAATGGGGACCCCATCACGAACCCCATCTGTGGCCCCATAAAATAATAGATGCAACAAAAACTGTTGGTCTCCTAGAAGATGAAAGAGAAATTGATCACAAGTTTGGCCACCCCGGTCCTCATGACCGGGCCCGTTTGTCCTCCCTCTTCCCCTTCACTGGCCACATTAATGGTCTGAGAAATACGAACAAGAGTGAAATAGGAGCAGGAAGTTCCAATGGATGCAGGGCCCCCTTTGGTAACCAAGAGAAAGAAAAGGAAAACTACCTCTCAACCAAGGGTGGAGCCAGAACTCTGGATGCCAAACATCCCAGAAGTACAAATTGTTTCTTCCGACTCCCTGAACTAGAGAAAGAATCAGAGCACATCCCAGAGAATCCCCTACCCCATGATGAGTTTGATGATGTGTTTAGAACTAATGCATTTGGAAAATTGTAGGGGGACATCATACAGTCAATGAAATAAATCGCAGTATAGGACGAACTCCTCGAGAAATAACCCACGCAAAAACAAGAAGCCCAGACAGAAGAAGAAAAGGGGCAAGAATAGGTGAAGATTTCTGAAGCCCCAGAAATACAGGTTGAAGAGGCCTTGGAAGGCAGGCAGACCCAAGATGAATAGACGACATCGGTTGGGGAAACCAGACCCACGGGAACAACGGTGACCCCAACTGTCATGTTCCAGATGCTGCCACCAAAGGTACCATTCAGGGAGGTAATTACAGTGGCCCAAACTCTAAATATTGGCCCACTACCTCCACCACCCCCAGAGGATGCACTAGTCGAAGAAAGCATCCCAGCAACAGAGGTTGATAAAGAGCAGCAACAGGAGGAAGAAGAGAACCCTGGGGAAACAAATGATGATCCTAATATTGCTAAGGATGCAGACACCAAGGTGAAAGACACAGATACATCCAGAGTAAATATTGCCAGTGGGTTCGCAGATGCAGAAAAAGAGTCAGAAGGGACTCAGAACGTCGAAGGGGCGCAACCAAACCTTGGGGAGAAATCATGAGAGAATATTTTGGCTGCAAAGCCACCCCTGTCGCCATAGTGGTTGGTGGAATCTTGAAAGAGGAAGGCCCTAGAAACACCCAAGGCCCATCTCTCTTTGGTGGAGATGATGGAGTAGGCGCAGAACCCACCAAAGGCTAAGAAAGCCTGAACAATCCATACTCTTCAGACTGGGCCGGGCGGAGACACAGTTGCGGTGATCACAAAACCTCCCCCAGATGTGGATGAAGCAATGGCTAAGGCCAGAGATTACAATTTCATAGAGGTGTCACTGGGGAAGAGAGGAAAAAAGAGTGAGTTAGACCTATTAAAAGAAGCAACCAAGGCAGTAGAGGCTCGCTATGAGAAAGAGGCCCAAAAATTCAAGGCAGAGAAGGAGAAAAATGCAAATCTTATGCGGCTACTAATAGAGCTGGCCTAGCCTATTAGTGTCATTCCCCTGGGTGACCCCACATCCGATATACTACTTCGTCAGGGTGACATAGATGCATTACAGGTGATGAAAAGAAAGGCCCAGGGGGTCGATGAATGGGTTACCTTACAAGTGGGAAACGTTCGATGTTTCTTAGTGTCCACACTTCTAGACCTATATGCGGGCCACCATGTCTTGTACCAAGTGGAAAATACTATCTCCATCTGGGAGGGAGATATTGAAAACTATGAGGCATGGAAGGTTGAGTTGGAAGAACTCCTCAGCATCGAGGAGGAGATTGTCTTCAAATCTAGAATTTTGGGAGAGGAGTCATTTGATTTCATAAGGACCCAACACTCAAGACTTGACCTCACATTGGGGGTAATCAAGAAACTTGTAGGGACCTTGTGTGATAAGTTTAATGCAGTCTAATATTCTTTCAATTTGTACAAGTCTTTTATTTTGAAGGTCTCCGGAGCTGATCCGTTTAGCACCAACACATGCACTATGGAGGAGTATTTTTTGGGGAAGTTTGATGAATTAATGGAATTGAGACACTAATCCCTGAAGGGGATAGACAAAGCAAAGATGACGCGAATAAATCGCATGGTGCTCAGATGTCACGATGCAGAAAAAATGGAAGAAGAATTTAAGGCAAATGTTCTGGACCTGGGTGAGCAGATTGAGGTGGACAAGTATCACAAGGCCAACCTTAAAGACATCGATGAAGATGGGATCTCCCATCTCCTCCAAACTTTCAATGACAGCAAAAAATAATAAATTCCTCCATATTTCAGAGATGATCAATCAAGAGATGTAATTTTTGTATTCATTTATTCTTTGGGGTGCATGCTCCCAGATCCTCGAGTCCCGAATCCAGTGTTATTCATTTTTGTATTCTTTAAAGTGACCCGCGTCTTGGTTCCCAAGGCCAACTGGTCACTTTCAAAATAGTAATAAAAGGTGTTAGAAAATAGATAACCGCAACAAGGCACGTCAGCTTGACAAGAGGTTTCTGACAGATGGTCTTCCCAAGGCGCTGCTTCAACGTTACATCTGGAACATCGGAGACAGGGTGCCACTTTCCTATTTATGAGGCATGTAGCCTTGATCCCTGGGGGATCAGATTTCTTCTCCTCTTGAGACTGATTCTTCCACTCCTCTATTCTTGTCTTATTCCTCTAACATGTCAGACCTTTTTCTATCTCGAGGTCTTTTGTAGCATGGTGCATGTAGTACCAGCCACCTAAAAATAGTATTATATTGTGAGGTGTAAAATAAGTTAGGTTAAGTTTTAGGTCAAATGATGTGTATAAATAATAAGTCCAGCCTCATTCCAAGGGTCAGCGGAATTGATGATTTTGCAGTCCATAGCTTATAGCAATTTGATTTTATCAGTTCTTAGTTCCAGAGCTTAATGCTCTATAGTTTCTAAGCTTTCAATAGTTAAATTCTCCCTTGGAGCCATCATTGTA
This sequence comes from Thuja plicata, assembly GCA_018584345.1. NCBI lineage: Eukaryota > Viridiplantae > Streptophyta > Pinopsida > Cupressales > Cupressaceae > Thuja > Thuja plicata. The sequence goes on from MU223225.1 coordinate 9,803,354, forward strand.
ATACGCACCAGTTCTTGCTGGAGATATGTTAATGAAGAAGGAGTTCTATCAATGACGTTGTTAGCATTCTAACTTCTGGGTTAATGGTATTTTATGCTTTGTGTTCTTTATGTCCTTTGCTCTGATAATTCAAGTAGATTAACGACCTCCTTTTCCTTCGCTATTGATTAAATATGAGCTGATGGCTCTGTGTTTCTTCAGTATTTAGTGTAGTGTGTTAGAGCATTGTTGATGTTTTGAATGTTTAGTATAACTATAGGTAGATGAAATATTTCTAACCCAATAGTATCTTTTGAAGTTTATTTGTTAAATGAATGCGTGCTTGTAGGAAAACCCACTTACTTGAATCCTCGGAGAAGATGAGTTAAGATAACCAACTATCCCCCTCAAACAAAATAGTCACATTTCCCAACTGAGCCTTGCACTGTCGAGACCCGACTCTCACGTGCTTGGAGGCCCAGGGAATCTCATTTCCTTGGATAACCTTTACAGACAAATTTGGCCGGTACCCCAGTACTCGGTGACAACTTACCTCTGTTGGCAGACCCGGTCACAAAGTCCTGTCAACAGAAACTGGTGCTAGAAGGAGGGCATGAACTTGTCCCCCTTTGAGGATTCAGATTTCACACTACCCAAGGGTTCCCCAAGCCATAGTTTTAGGAGTTAAGCCTTCAGTGGGATTGGATCATTTTCATTGGCAAGATTCGAAAGAGTCCTTAGATTGACTTCCAATCCCGGATGCCTTATCAAACTTGAGCCTCCCGCTTGAAAGAAACAGACCCCAAAAGCCAAATCAGTAACCATTATCTGGGGATATAGCATACCACAAAATACCCAAGTCCCCCAGATGATCCCGGGCATTAGCACTCAGCCTAGTCCAAATCCAACACCCCCAATGGTTGCATATTTTAGAAATACTGGGTCCCGAATGAGAACTTTTTCGGGTGCAACCAATGATTTACATCCACACCCAGAAAATATTTGTACCTGATGTGAGCACTTAGGCTCACGAACCACAAACGCACATCTACAGGTGTACAAAGATGCCATGAATCGACACTCGATCCAACATCAAGACATTGTGACCCAGATGTTCCCTCTTTCCCTGGGACAGAACGAACTGAACTATTACCTTAACCTTCCCGCCAACTCCATCAACAGTTGGTATGACATGGAGGACGACTTCTTGGCTGCCTTTCGCGTACACATGGACCCAGCATGGTCCCATAGCCAGTTCATTTCTATCAGGAAGGAACCGAATGAGCCTCTTGCAGCATTCAACCATCGGTTCCAATGCGCCTTGAAGCGGTGCACAGGTGCTTTCATCCCATCTGCGGATGCAACTATCCAGAAACACCTCAACATGATGGACCCCTTCATTGCCACTCTCCTTTGGAGAACCACCGCCCCCGACGACCGAGATACTTTAGCGAAGGTTTACAACCTAGCCTTGGAGTTGTCCCCTGGTCTTAACAAATCCCTGGGTGGGATTGGGCAGATCATGCCATTCAACATGGTACCCGATGGCACTTCTTATGCTGGGGGATATAACCCCAATTAGGCAATGGGTGCCCCTGTGATGGCCATGAATCCCCCACCACCATCGTTAGACCAGCAAGCCCGATACATATATCCATCTCAGATCCAACCAACACCGGGTCTAGAATCCTTCCCCTGGAATTAGCCGCAGAAAATGCAACAACCACAGACACGACCACCTGGAGTGCCTTTCTTTCATTCATCTGTGGTTGGAGGATTTCTGCCCTCGACTCTGATGAATGCTACTGCTTTCCTGGGAAATCAACAACAACAACCATCACACTGTGATGCAAATACCCAGTTGACCACCGAGGTTGAATCCCTCTGGCGAATGTTGTCCACGCTAATTATTGACATGGGTCAACTAAAGGCGGGGTGCTTTGCACCCCATAACACCAATTTCCAGAGAGGGAATATTTTCTCTAGCCAACGAAACAACAACGCCGGAGGAAGAAATTATAACAACGGGCCTCGGCCCAACCAAAATCAATGGAATACTAACACCAATACGAAAGGTCCTCCTCCGAACCAAAACACCAATCAGGGTGGTGCTAGATCTTTCCATTTCACGCCAGTCGCAGATTTCTAGCCCATGACCAACTGGAGTAGATTGCATGAAACAGGCTCTCACAATGAGGTAAACTGTGCCACGCTGGAGAAATTCATCATGATTTCCCAGCTGGAAAAACAACAAGCTTCTGATCCTACTCCCCCAGAACCCTATCCAAGAGCCCACTCACGGTGCCTTCACCTGTGAGACCGTCTTATTTGGGACTGCCAAGGAAGATGAAGAAGAATCCAGACTACAGGAATTCTTTGATGAATCTATTCCGACCTTTGAGGCCAATGCCTTCACCAACCTACGGACTCCCTACAACACTCGGAGTCAGGCTGGTAAAGGACCAGTTTACATGCCCACACCTCCTACGAACACTCCTCCCTGGGATGACACGACTGATCAGTCTGCCCCTCCAAAAGGCCCTAGCTCTAACCAAGTTAAGGACCCGGCCGAGGGAAGCCACCAATTCTTTGGAGGAATGTTTGACATCATGAAGGTGTTAGAAAAAACTACCACCTCCATGACCTTGATGGAGGTTTTACTCAACTATCTTGAGTAGAAGAAGTCCCTTCTGAAGCTCTTGGGAAACCCGAAAGCCATCAGTCGCCTACCTAAGACTGTCTCTTTTGAGAATGCCAATGCGGCTATCTTCCAGGGGAATACTGAAGATCCTCCCTTCCTGCTAGGCTTGAACATACAAGGAAAGAATATACATAACTGCCTAGTAGACTCTGGAGCTTCGGGAAACATCACGCCTTTATCCATATGCTAGAAGCTCTGATTATGCCCCACCTTGTCTAATGGTGCAGTAATCTAGCTGGATAAAATTGCTATAAAAATAGTGGGTGAACTGAAGAATGTCCAGATTCAACTCATCTAGGACCCCGGGATAGCCAGCATAATCTACATCCAAGTGGTGGACATCCCAGAGACTTATGGGATGTTATTAAGTCAGAATTGGTCCAAGTCCCTGAACGGATACTTCTCAACTGACTTCTCCCACTTATGGCTCCCCTTGGAAGGAGAATCTAACAAGATCTGGGTTGAAAGTGAGCCCCAGATGAGACAGGTCCTCACCAAAGTTGGGGGGGTGAATGAGGTCTTATTCTCTGAGACTTCCCCCAAGGTGTACCAACCCCTTGAGATCCTAACATTCAATTTCACCCCCGGGGAGGATCCCATAGTTCTACAGAGAACCTAGGACCTGGAAGAAAAATTGAGGGTTGAGGTTAACTCTCAGGGTGCCGCAGTAACTCCCGCCACACTCTTGTCTGACACTTGGTGTCAGGTGCATTACCAGAAACATTCGGAGCTAGAGTGTGAACCATGTCAAGCCACTGCTACCTGACAAATCAATGCCTTCCAGAGGAAAGAACACAAACCTGATTCCCTAGGACCCAGTTCTCCTACTGGCAGTACCTTTTTGGTGCCATTTGTCCAGGAATCCCAATCAGAAATCCCTCCAGAGATAAACCTCACCTGTGTATCATCAGTGCTGGAAAAAACTCCTCCCAATACTCCCAAAAACAATCTAAATACCACTTCGTCTTCCCAGCCCCAGACAACAAACGATGACCTGTGGACCCTTAAGTTTGATGGGTCCTGATCCAAACAAGGCTGTGGGGCCGGGGTGGAATTAATCAACCCGCGGGGAAAATCCTTCCTCGCGTCCTATAGGCTGTAGTTCAATTGCATGAACAATGTCATAGAGTACAAGGCTTTGGTCCTTGGACTCCTATTTGCATTAGGGAAAGGAATCACTCGCCTCCGGGCCCTGGGTGATTCAAAGTTAATTGTTAAACAAGTACAGAGTCAATATACCTATCACGATAAGAGGCTGGCCACATACCGCAACCAGGCATGGAACCTTATTGAAGATTTTGATGCTTTTAGTATTGATCTTATTCCCTAGAGATGAAATTATGTCCCAGATGCCCTTGCCATTTTTGCCAGCACACTTGAGCCCATGGCTGGCTCGCGACTCTAGAGATTTTCTGTTGAGATGATCCCCACCCTATCCATTCTAGATAATGTCACCCATTTTTAGGTCTTTGAGGATGATCAACATATCCTAGCCTTCATGGCCAATGTTGGTGTCTTTGAAGACCAGATAGTGGAAGAGATAGATCACGATGATACTGGGTAGGGTGATGAAGATGATGGGATCATGGACCTACCAACCAACACCAATCCTAAGCGGATGGTTGTACTTGAATGAATCTTCAACTCAGACCCTCGAGGATGGGAAAATATATCATCCTCCTCTAAGTGAGGAAAATTTGAGAAAGTAAACATCGGCCAGCCCAGTGAAGAGAAAATGATACACATTGGTACCTCCTGCTCCCCTAAGGAGAAGGAGAAGATTCTCGCGGTTCTCCAAGAATACATAGATGTGATCGCATGGGGGTATGAGGACTTGAAAACTTACGATACATCCATTATGAATCATACTATCCCACTCAAACCTGATGCTAAGCCTTTTTCAGAAAAAGCAACGGCCGGTCAACCCACTGATCGAGCCTCTGATTCATCAAGAGGTCCAAAAACTGCTGTCAACCCGAATAATCTTTCCAATCTGGCACATTACATGGGTTGCCAACCTAGTCCCTGTAAGGAAGAAAAGTGGCAAGATCCACCTTTGCGTGGATTTATGAAATTTGAATAAAGCCTCCAAGAAAGACAATCACCCTCTCCCCTCGTTGGATGAGGTATTACAAATCATGAACGGATCACAAATGATGTCTTTCTTGGATGGGTACTCCGAGTATAACCAAGTCATGGTTAAATTTGAAGATAGAGACAAAATGACATTTACCACCAAGTGGGCAATTTTTGCCTACTGGAGAATGCCCTTTGGCCTGATTAACGAAGGGGCTACATTTCAAAAGGCCATGGACATCGCGTTCGAGGGCCTTGTGAACCAGTGCATAATCATCTACATGGATGATTTGACCGTCTTTTCCCAGGACAGGCGTGATCATTCCTCCCACCTCACGCAAATTTGTGAGAGATGTCGCCGGTATGGAATATCCCTCAACCCTAAGAAATGCATATTTGGGGTCACTGAAGGGAAGTTTCTCAGGCATATTGTCTCCGAGAAGGGTATATCCATTAACCCTGAGAGAGTTGAAGCATTGTTAAACCTACAAATGCCCGGAATCAAGAAAGAAATGAGGTCTTTCTTTGGAAAGATCAACTTTATCTGGTGATTCATCACTGGGTTTGCCGAGTTCATAAAGCCACTCAACGAAATGATGAAGAAAGACACCAAAATTGAGTGGAGTCCTGAATCAAAGCAGATATTTGCCCAAATCAAGCAAATGTTAATGGAGGCCCCAGTTCTGGCTAGTCCAGACTACTCCCTCCCTTTCTACATTTATTCCTTTACTTTGCCGCATTCTATGCAGTATTGACCCAAAAAGGTCGAAGGGGAAGAATAACCAATAGCTTTCATGAGCTCCCCCTTTAAGAATGCCAAAGTATGGTATTCATCCTTAGAAAAGCAGGCCTTTGCTCTTGTTCACGCTGTGAAGAAATTCTGGCCTTATATTATCCGGAGCAAGGTGCATGCTATCATCCCGGACCAGGCGGTAAAATCTCTGCTAATGCAGAGTGAATTGGGTGAAAGATGGGGTAAATGGATGGCCATCCTCCAGGAATACGAATTGGAAATGTAACCCATGAAGATAGTTCGAGGCCAAGGACTATGTAGAGCGATGGCAGAAGAGACTCCCCACATTGAATGTCAGACATACACCATGGAGTTTATCACTTGAGATCCATGGTACACAGACCTAGTGTACTTGTTGTTAAATAATAGATGCTCAAAGGGATTGCCTCCAAACAAATGTTGCGCCCTGTGGTTGAAAAGCGCACACTTCATGATAAAAAATGCCACACTTTTTCACAGGAACTATGGAGTGTACCTCTGGTGCATTGATAGGATTCAAGCTGCAAAGATAATTGAAGAATTTCACAGGAAGTTTGGAATCGGGCATGGCTCAGCTGACGCCACTGCTCATCAAATCCTCTGGGCTGGATACTATTGGCCCTGTATCTTTAAATATGTCTACACTCACGTCAGGAAGTGCCATACTTGTCAAACCATGACACATCCTGAGCGGAACCCGGCCATACCTTTGCAGCCAGTCTTCAAAGCTAGACCTTTCACCCAATGGGCATTCAACTTTCTCAAGGAAATCAACCCCAACTCGTCTGCCAACCACTGGTACATTCTAACCGCTACTGATTACTGCACCCAGTGGTCCGAAGTAATACCGTGCAAAATCAATACGACGGATGTAGTTATAAAATTCCTGGAAGAAAACATCGTCACGAGATTTGGAATGCCCTTTGCTATAGTGTGTGACAATGGTCTGGCATTTTCTTCAGTGCAATTACTTGAATGGACCTATGACCGGAAGATCACTGTTTAGTTTTCTAACAACTATTACCCCAGGGGAATGGTGTGGCTGAATCAACCAACAAAAATTTACTTGAAGTGATCAAGCATTTGTTAGAACAAAATCCTCGGGACTGGCACCAAAAGCTGAGATTCACCCTCTGGGTGGATCATATTCAAATTAAGGCCACCCTGGGGACATCCCCATTCCATCTGGTTTACGGCCAGAACCTAGTGTTCCCCATTAACCTGCAAATCTTGGTTTTATAGTTTATGCAGGAATTTAGTAATCGGGACAATATTGTGGAGGTTCGACTCCTAAACCTGGTGCAAATGGAAGAACAAAGAGACGCAGCCCTTGAACATTTTGTGCATCACCAAGCAGTAGTGAAACGATGGTTTGACCGGAGAGCCCAGTATAAGGCCTTTTAGAATTTGTACTTAGTCCTCTTGTGGGATAAGGCCCGAGTAAAGAAAGGAAAGCACACCAAATTCCAACAGCTCTAGCTCGGACCATATTTGATCTTAGAGATCCGTTGGGCAAATACCTATTGCCTCAGTACCATGACCGGGGAACCCGTCCCATTTCCCGTCAATGGACAGTTTCTCAAATATTATTTTGAATGAGGCAGGTTTGTCTGGAGTTGTAATATATGTAAATCTTCTTGCTTGTAAATATTTCTTTCTCGGTGCTCCGTTTGGAGTGCCTTGTCTTGTAAATATTTTTGTGGGCCATCCTCCGGGACTGCCCCTTTTCTTTTTGTTTGTTTTTGGGCTTCGTTCTTTCTTTTTCGGGTTCACAGTGTTTTTCTCCCCCTTTTGTAGGTTGATATGCTTCGCATAACATCTAGTCTCTGGGATGGTACCTTTGACATTTGTGGTGAACTCAGAATCTATTGTTAGCATGGTGGAATTGGTCTGGTCTGCAGAGTTATTTTTGTAAGTTTGGTAACAGGCTATGGGTAATCTTCATCGGGTTCATCCCTAGAAGTATGGAAATCAGTTAAATCAAAATAAAAAAGAACAAGTAATCAGACACACCGAGAGTAGATCAGTCGCACTAGTTGTTGGCCCAAGTATGAACTTTTAAAATTCTTCCTGGGTCTGGAGTTTTCTTCCCTTTGTAGTAAATTAAGATGGATGGAAGGGTGAAAGAAGTACCACCATTAAATTTAGCTAAGCTTAATCTTAATGGTGAAAGAAGTACCACCCTCCCATCCATAAAAGAATAAAATGAGAAGGAAAGAAAAGGATGTAGAAACTCCGGTATCTTGGAGAAACAAGCAAATTTGACGACTTTGGATTAATATACCTAGCACCTCTTCTCTACTTCTCCCAGAGGTCATCGACTTGATTTTCTTCCAAAGCACACACTTCACAACTGAAAAAAGACCAAGGATTGAATCATGTATGGACTGGATTTTCTCAGATGCTTCGCGCCTTACAAACAGGATGCTCCGAGTAATGATTGATTCTGACTTTGCTAACCAGAGATTCTGCGGTTCTCAAACGCGCCAAGGCATTCATCCCAGATAGTCACCATTTGTTATGCCCTGCATACCCGTCCCTACATTTTGTGTGCAAAATGTTGGGTCCCCTCTTTTTGCTTTGGCTCTTGCCTTGTCTTTTATTTTCTTTGTTTTCTTCTCTGGGCTTTTCCTCCCCGGGGGGTTTGTTTTCTTTCTTCTTTTTTTCTTTCGTGCCTCTGGGACCCAGTCCCAGAGTTTGTTGTTCTTTCCAGAGCTAGATTATGGACTCCAGGATTCTCTGCCATGATGTCTTCTTCTCATAAGAAGGTATGGTCACATGGAATCCCCAGGCCCAGAGTCTAGAGTTTTTCCTGTCCTGGAGTTCGCGGAAAAGGGTAACTAGCTTTTACCTCGGGTATAAATAGAAATTACACATCACTTTTATAGTTACCATGATTAAACACTTGTACATCTAGAGCAAATCAAAGCGAGTTAAGATGATTTCAAACCGCTTTTGCTCCCGTGTTTAGTGGCTGTTATTTAGTGATTTGGCAGTAATTGTTCATGTTAATCCTTGGGTTTAACTCATTTCAAGGTGCCTCCCATACCTACCTTCTCCGTTGCGTTCATTTCTCAAGTAGGCTCTCAGCCCTGGTCTCGTCGTTTCTCAGTTTTCTGGTTTTGTTCTTGTTTCGCTATGTTTTTCCTATTTTGTCTATTTTTGCCTGTCGTCCTTGCCACATTTTATGTCACCTCTCGTTGGTGAGTTGGCACTGGTAGAGGGTTGTCCACCCTCTGCGCAGTTGTAGCATAGGTGGTTTCTGTGCACCTCGCATGGTGTCACTTGTTTGTACATTATGTAAATTTTGTGTTTTTAGTGTGGATATATCTCGGGCTTTGGCTTTCTGTAAATCCTTATATATATCCAGTGTATATCCTTCTGGTATTGGGTCAAGCTCATCGTGCTCTTGTTAGGTTTTCCAAAATTTTATGAGCTCGCCCATATGGTGGAATACCACCTGGTTGGAACTCTGCTCTCGGCTGCTTTTGACCATGGCAGTTTCTCTCTCCGCCGTCGGGTTAGTCTTTAATGGTGCATTTATTTCCCATGCATTCATTTAAGATCTGCCAAGTGGCCTTCATGTCAAACATGTTCAGACAGTTGGAATTTCAGTCCCCATAACTCCCATTTATTGCATGGCCATGTGACACCCATGTAATCCTGACAACTCACTTTCTGGTCACATCTCCCAACGGTTAGTTTTTCAGACTCTGGGTCCTACATCCTCACCCCGCCCATATCTTACCTCCGTCAAGTATGCTGAAACCCCCAGGCCTGGATTATGGTTGAATTCCTAAGTTGACATTATATGCATATCTTTCCAGATTTTGACCTAAACTAATTTTTCAGGTAAAGTGCGCAATGCATTGGTAAGTTCTCTAGAATCTGGAGTAGCATTTTTATCTTATAAGGATTCTGACGGTCGCTTTACCTTGCAGGTTTCCAAATATCACACTTTCACTATGTCAAAAGCTTTCGCATCCTCACCACTTGGGAGTCCAGAGCTCCCCTCCATGGCAGTCACCAGGGTAGTCGTCAGGTCCAAGATTGAGAGGGCCTTGGAAAAACTTCCCCTCAACATGAAATATTTGAAAGACAATGTTGTTACCGGATCAAAGATCAAATCCCAGGTTTAGTTGGTCACCGACACCAGCGTCGAGATGTGGTCATAAATGCAGGCCCTGGTTAAACTGATGTTCATTCAACGATAATTTGGGGACCAATTGGCCATCAATGTTGGAGAATCTAGGATTCTAAAGGCTGCTTGCTTCCCATGTTCTGTGCAAGCCCCGAAACTCATCCTCACCCTCGCGGCACACTACAACTCCTTTGTTCAGGCCATCATGCTGGCCACTCTGGTCTCGACCGGATACCCTACACCCATGGTTTCCCTGGATGCTACAACTTTTTGGGCAGGTCTAGGGATACCCCAGTTTGACGAAGTAGTCATCGTCACCCGATCTGATGCCTTGGCACAATTTCAGCAGCTAGAGGTTATGGCCCGACAATATCTAAATAACAAATGGCTAAAGACCCCAAAGAAAGATTAACTAAGAATGAAGTTGGAGATCCCCAGATCCGACTTCAAGGAAAGCATCCAAATGGGGATCATAGCATTATGAAGGATTTTCGGGCAACCCCATGCCTGGGAATTCTCAAGGTGGATGTACTACTTCCTACTCGGCATCTCCACTGGCGAGCAATATTTTGATTGGGCCGCCATCATTTCTAACCATATGGACTCATAGTTTCTTCAGGTGGTCTGGACCTTGAAGTTTTATATGACATCCTATGTTCTCTAGGCCTTAGCATAACAATGCCCTGTCACAAACAGTTTTCTCACATCGGGTGAACTTGGAGTTGGTCTAGGGAAAAAGGCTCCTTGGGATTATTTACCACAAATCTAATGGGAGGCTATTTTCCTCAGCTTCTGCCGGGTTAACGATGCCTTCGTCTATTACAATCTTCTCACGCCTACCCGAGACGCTGGGTACCATCTCTCTAAGGAGGCCATGGATTTGGTTAGAATTTATGGCCATTATTATATTCAGTTCCAGCAACATACTTACATTCAGGTAACCAGCTTCTCTGGGAAACCCTATTTTTTGCCCAAACACTGTGGGAACAAAATAATCCTTTTAGAATATTACCGACAGATGTTAGAGCTACATGCCCTGTACACTGTAAAGATGGTGGTAAATTTTCTATTCCCAATCACTTGTGGGAATTACACATGTAGTCTAGCCACAACTAAAGAGGCAGACAATGAACTTAAAATCTTGGGCCTAACAGAATTCTATCTGGCGCAGAAGAACTTTGATCTGCTAGGAAAGATTGCAATGACACTTTCCTGGGCATCAGAGCCCCACAGATTCCACATGGAAGACTTCTGGGAAGACCCCCAAGATGATTTTGAGGTCTGGAGATGACACTTCATCCAGATGACAATGGGGATGATGGAGAGGCTGAAGCTCTAAAAATTCCCTGACGAGTTTTTAGACACCGAGTCCACAGTGGACCCTCAGTACAAAGAAAGGGGAATAGACAAGATGGCTCTCCCTCCAATAAATTGGAACGCTCAGGAGGGGCCAACTATTGAAGATATTACTCATGACATGGTCGAGCATATTCATGAGTATTTCAAAAGGGCATGCCCAAGGAGTACGCGCCGAGTTGGCTTGAGAGTGCTGAGATTGACCCCCAAGGCCATAACCTCTTCACAAGGAGAGGATAAAGGAAAAAGAATAATGGGGACCCCGTCACAAACCCCATATGCGGCCCCCATAAAAGAACAGATGCAAAAAATGCTGGTGGTCTCCCAACAGATGAAAGATAAACTGATCACAAGGTTGGCCACCCCGGTCCTCATGACTGGGCCCATTCGTCCTCCCTCTTCCCCTTCACTGGCTGCATTAATGGTCTGAGCAACAGGAACCAGAGTGGGAGAGGAGTAGGCAGTTCTAATGGATGCAGGGCCCCCTTTGGTAACCAAGAGAGAGAAAAGGAAAACTACCTCTCAACCAACGGTGCAGCCAGAGCTCGGGATGCCAAGCATCCTAGAAGTAAAAATTGTTTCTTCCAACTCCCCGAAGCTGGAGAAAGAACCGGAGCACATCCCAAAGAATCCCCCACCCCATTATGAGTTTGATGATGTGTTTAGAACTAATGCATTTGGAAACTTGCATGGGGACATCATACAGTCAGTGGAAGAAATCACCACACAAGATGAACTCCTAGAGCAAGAACCCGCGCAAAAACAAGAAGCTTGGGCAGAAGAAGAAAAGGGGCAAGAACAGGTGAAGATTTCTGAAGCCCTAGAAATACATGTTGAAGTGGCCTTGGAGGGTAGGTAGACCCAGGATGAACATATGACATCGGTTGGGAAACCATACCCACAGGAACAATTGTGACCCCAACTGTCATGTTCCAGATGCCGCTACCAAAGGTACCATTCGGGGAGGTAATTACAGCGGCCATAACTCTAAATCTTGGCCCACTACCTCAACCACCCCCAGAGGATGCACCAGTCGAAGAAAGTATCCTAGCAACAAAGGCTGATAAAGAGCAGCAACAGGATGAAGAAGAGAACCTTGGGGCAACAAATGATGATCATTATATTGCTAAGGACGCAGACACCGGGGTGAAAGACACAGATACATCTAGAGTAAATATTTCTAGTGAGTTCACAGATGTAAAAAAAGAGTCAGAAGGGAATCAAAACATTGAAGGGGCGCAACCAAACCTTGGGGAGAAATCACAAGAGAAGATTTTGGCTACAAAGCCACCCCTACTGTCACAGTGGTTGTTGGAATCTCGAAAGAGGAAGGCCCCGAAAACACCAAAGGCCCATCTCTCTTTGGCGAAGATGATGGCGCGGGTGTAGAACCTGCCAAAGGCTAAGAAAGCCCGAACAGTCCATACTCTTTGGACTGGGCCGGGCGGAGACACAGTTGCGGTGATCGCGACACCTCCCCTAGATGTGGATGAACCAACGGCTAAGGCCAGAGATTATAATGTCACAGACGTGTCACTGGGGAAGAGAGGAAAGAAGGGTGAGTTAGACCTATTAAAATAAGCAGCCAAGGCAGTAGAGGCTCGTTATGAGAAAGAGGCCTAGAAATTCAGGGTAGAGAAGGAGAAAAATGCAAATCTTATGGGGCTGCTAATGGAGCTGGCCCAGCCTATTAGTGTCATTCCCCTGGGTGCCCCCACATCTGATGCACTGCTTCCTCAGGGTGACATAGACGCATTATGGGCGATGAAAAGAAAGGCACAGGCGGTCGATGAATGAGTTACCTTGCAAGTGGGAAACGTCTAGCATTTCTTAGTGTCCACACTCCCTGACCTATATGCGGCCCGCCACATCTTGTACCAGGTTGAAACTACTATCTCCATCTGGGAGGGAGATATTGAAAACTATGAGGCATGGAAGGTTGAGTTGGAAGAACTCCTCGGCATCAGGGAGGAGATTGTCTCCGAATCTGGAATTTTGGGAGAGGAGTCATTTGATTTCATAAGGACCCAACACTCCAGAATCGACCTCACATTGGGGGTAATCAAGCAATTGGTAGGGACCCTGCGTGATAAGTTCAATGCAGTCTAATATTCTTTCAATTTGTACAAGTCTTTTATTTTGAAGGTCTCCGGAGCTGATCCGTTTAGCACTGACACATGCACTCCGAAGGAGTATGTTTTGGGGAAGTTTGACAAATTAGTGGAATCAAGATACCAATCCCCAGAGGGGATAGACAGAGCAAAGATGACGTGAATAACTTGCATGGTGCTCAGAGGTCACAACGCGAAAAAAATGACCAAAGAATTTAAGGCAAATGTTCTGGACCTGGGTGAGCAGATTGAAGTGGCCAAGTATCGCATGGCTGGCCTTAAAGACATTGATGAAGATGGGATCTCCCATCTCCTCCAGACTTTCAATGACATCAAACAACAATAAATTCCTCCAAATTCTGGAGATGATCAATCGGGAGATGTAATTTTTGTATTCATTTATTCTTTGGGGTGCATGCTCCTGGATCCCGGAGTCCCGGATCCAGTGTTATTCATTTTTGTATTCTTTAAAGTGACCCGTGTCTCGGTTACCAAGGCCGACTGGTTGCTTTCAAAATAGTAATAAAAGGTGTCAGAAAATAGGTAACTGCAACAAGGCATGTCGGCTCGACAAGAGGTTTTTGACAGATGGTCTTCCCAAGGCGCCGCTTCAATGTTACACCTGGCGCATCGGAGACAGGGTCACTTTCCTATTTATGAGGCATGTAGCCTCGATCCCCAGGGGATCAAATTTCTTCTCCTCTCCTATCGGCTCTCCTCTCGAGACTGATTCTTCCACTCCTCTCTTCTTGTCTTATTCCTCTGACATGTCATACCTTTTCTGTCTCAAGGTCTTTTGTAGCGTGGTGCGGGTAGTACCGGCCAACGAAAAATAGTATTATATTGTGAGGTGTAAAATAAGTTAGGTTAAGTTTTAGGTCAAATGATGTGTATAAATAATAATTCTGACCTCATTCCAAGGGTCAGTGAAATTGATGATTTTGTAGTCCATAGCTAATAGCAATTTGATTTTCTCAGTTCTTAGTTGCAGAGCTCAGTGTTTCATAGTTTCTAAGCTTTCAATAGTTAAATGCTCCCTTGGAGCCATCATTGTAATACGCATCAGTGCTTGTTGGAGATATGTTAATGAAGAAGGAGGAGTTCTATCAATGAGGTTGTTAGCATTCTGACTTTTGGGTTAATGGTATTTTATGCTTTGTGTTCTTTATGTCCTTTTCTCTAATACTTCAAGTAGATTAACGACCTCCTTTTCCTTTGCTATTGATTAAATATGAGTTGATGGCTCTATGTTTCTTCAGTATTTAGTGTAGTGTGTTAGAGCATTGTTGATGTTTTGAATGTTTAGTATAACTATAGGTAGATGAAATATTTCTAACCCTGTAGTATCTTTTGAATTTTATTTGTTAAATGAATGTGCGCTTGCAGGAAACCCCACTTACTTGAATCCCCGGAGAAGACGAGTTAAGATAACCAGCTCTCCCCCTCAAACAAAATAGTCACATTTCCCAACTAAGCCCTGCACTATCGAGACCCAACTCTCACATGCTTTGAGGCCCGGGGAATCTCATTTCCCTAGAAAACCTTTATAGGAGAAGTTAGCCGGTACCCCGGTACCCGGTGAAAACTTACCTCTGTTGGCGGACCCGGTCACAAAGTCCTGTCAACAATGCCTTTTTCCAGAGAGATCAACGATATGGGATGATGATTGGATTGATATTACGTCAAGAAGAAGGATATATCCTACAAGAACTCAATGATGATGATCTAGATTTAGGTCAATGAGAGGAAGGGTACATCCTCAAGAACCCATTTCTAGAAAGATGATTGGATTTAGGTCAACGAGAGGAAGGATAAATTCTCAAGGACCCATTTCCATGGAGATGATGTCAACTATGGATTTGATTGGCAAAAGATGTGATGATGATCAAGTTGCTGAAACATTATTTTGTCATAAGGAACTTGCTGAAGCACAAGATTCAGAATGGAACTGGATCACTTTCTGCAAGGAGATTGACCAAGAACGCGAGATATGTACAAGCGGGACTGGACACAAGACTAGACTGACACATACAAGATATTTATAGGATCGAAGCTCAGGGATTGGGATAGGACGAAAAAGATATGCAACTTGGACGGATGAGGATATATAGGACTGATATGTACAAAAGCTCAAGATGTTGGATAGGAGGACCAATGCTGACTGATGTGAGCGATAATGGAACATCTAGGAAATATAGGTAATGATTAGGCCAAAGTGGAGTGGAATGAATGAGATGGACAAGAATGAGATTTTGATAGATAATGGTATGGCCCACTATGTGTGATGCCTGATTGCCAGGTTTTCACCACACATACTTGTCCAAGGCGCCTAATTGCCAAGTTTTCACCTTTGGACGATTGATTTCTCTTGATTTTTTTTTGCTTTTTTTCTTTTTTTGCTCTTTTTTATTTTTTTGCTATCACCAAGGTGTCTGTTTACCATTTTTTCACCAAGACAATGATTTCTTCAGGAATTTTTACAATGTTTTTGGATTTTTCAGATAACTGAGATAAGAAGCTATCAAGCATAGGAGCGCCTAAGATGAATAATGTTGATTGGATCATTTAGAGGTTCTCCTTCAGGAGTCGATAACTAATATGCCCTAGATCCAAAGCATGCAGTGATGATATATGGGCCTTTCCAAGCAACCTCAAACTTGCCTTTCTTTTCTTGATTAGCATCCACTTTCTAATTCTCTTTGAGCACAAAGTCTCCTACCTGGAATTGGTGTGGGTGGATCTTCTTATTATAGCTTCGCTTTAATCTATTCTGATATACGACCAGGTGGTCATATTCTTGCTGACACTTTTCATCAAGGAGATCAAGTTGTGTGAGTCTTGCTACTTTGTAGTCTTCATCTGTGATTAGGTCTTTGAGAGATACCTCTAAGGATGGTAGTTTGACCTCGATTGGTAAGACAATATCGATACCATAGACAAGGGAATATGGAGTGGTGCCTATGGGAGTGTGGAAGGAAGTGCGATAGGACCAAAGGGTGAGATTAATTTGGAGGTGCTAGTCACGACTAGTATCATTGACAACCTTCTTTAGGATTTTTAGAATTATTTTTTTGGTTGCCTAAGCTTGGCTGTTACCTTGTGGTAAATATGGGCTAGAGAAGTGATGATAGATGTGGAGGGATGCACACAAATCAACCACATGATAATTTCAAATGGTGAGCCATGATCTGTAAAATGGTGGATGGAATGCCAAAGTGGTAAACGATGTGGTATAGGATAAACTTAGATATTTGGATTCCTGTCATGAGGGTAAGTGGGATTGCTTCAACCCACTGAGTAAAGTATTCAATTGCTGTGATGATAAATTTGTGTCCCTCAGAGGACAAGGGAGTGATATTACCAATGAGGTCGAAACCCCAACATGAGAATGGCCAAGAAGGTGCAATAGGATGTAACTCTTGTGCTAGTGCATGGATCAAATTTGCATGCTGCTGACAAGGTAAGCATTTCTTTATCACAAGCATCATGCTCCATGGCAGGCCAATAATACCTGATTATAAGAATTTGTTTAGCTAGGACCATGTCACTCGTGTGGGCACTAAAGATTCCAGCGTGCACTTCTTGCAACGCCTAGGCAGCTTCAGTTTGATCTAGACACCTAGAAAGAACATTGTGATAATCGTGACGATATAAGGTGTCGGCTACAATGGTGTAGCAGGAAGCTCTTTGAATAAGGTTTTGGTGATGGGTGTTGGTTAGATGGGGGGATATGATACCAATCTTTAGATAAGCATGGATATTGTGGTACCATGGGGACTGAGGACCAACCAAGACACAAACTTGATTAACGTCATCGCTCTCGTAAGCTGGCGCGTGAAGTTGCTCAACCAAGAACTCATACTGCATTGCATCATGTGGTATTTCTAGAAGAGATTCGATTGTAGCCATTGCATCAGAGGATTTTTTTTGTAGATGTGGTACTTGGGTGATTTGCAGATTGATGAAATGCTCCTTCATTTTGTCTACCATCTCTTTGTAAGGTAGCATCTTATCATCTTTCGTTTGGAATTCGTCTAACACTTACTTTATGATGAGATGAGAATCACCAAAGACTTGGATATTTGTTATGTTCCATTGAATGGACATGCTAAGCCCTGCAACCAATACTTCATATTCTGCTATATTATTAGTGCAAGGAAATCCCAATTTGAATGATTTCGGGATGTAGTCACCTTGTGGGGTAAGAAACAAGATTCCTGCCCCAGAACCATGTGATATATAGGAGCTTTCAAAGAATAGAGTCCATGATGGTTGTGCTTATACCATGCATATATGTTCATCGAGAAATTACGTGAATAAAGGATATGCGTCGATCAATGGTGCCTCTGCTAGCTGATTTGTGATGACTTGACCTTTGACGACTTTTCTGTCGACATACTAGATGTCAAAATCACTTAGAAGCATTACCCATTGTTAGTCGGTTGTTGAGCCCCAAGTTTCAAAACTTTGAAATCGAGTCTCCTCGAAAGTTTTCTCTTAATTTTCCTCAGTTTCCTCCTGGCTTATGTTGAAAATGCTCCTGTAAAGTATTGTTTGTGAAAAGGAAATGTCCGGATGAACTCTTGAATCATTGAACTTCAAGTTCAAGTTCAAAGTTCAAATTCAAATGCAGGTTCGACAATCTCAAAGTTCATGATCTAAGTTCAGAGGTTCAAGTTCAAAGTTCAAAGCTTGGTTTAAAGATGTAGACCCAAAGTGCAAAATTGCTATCAGCTAGCTGGCTTGATGATATAGTTTAGTGATTCAAATTTAGGACTCCAAGTTTGTGTGGGTACATGTTAGTTAATTTTGGTTCAAGGTGGCTCACACAGGTTCAAATGGCACATGAAACAATTCCATGAGGTCGGTTAATGTCTTTTAAAACATGATAAACACCCCACAAAAATATCCTTCTCCAAAATTCCTTAAGAGAGACAAAAATCTTTCAAATTGATATGTGAATGCCAATAGTGAAAGGAGCCGTGTACCCTATTTCAAGAAAGAACAGTGAAGAAACTTCATTAACATGACTGGGAAAATGCTCGAATTATTTGTTGAGGTGCCTCATCAGAAAGATAATGCGTATGCAGAAGATTAATTGGAGGCACAAGAGGAACATGTGTTCAATAATATGCCTTTATAAGCCCGATGCCTATTTGTGTTAAGGGTCCCGGTATATAGTGATGCCCAATTAATTAGATGTTTACAATGAAAGATGAAAAGGCCTGATTGGGTACTTGTGAATAGGATAAATGACTATTTCAAAGATTTCTAAAGTTGGCAGAACTCTGGCATGCCCATGATGTGTTTGACAAAATATTCAAAGCATTCAATGATCAGCTGAGATGGAATGCTTGTGTCAGTGGAGAATCAATATGGCTCCAAAAGACAATGAGATATGTGGATTAAAGTGTTTGGATCAAGAACTTTTGAGTTTTGTGTATAGCTCGAGATGTGAAGATGGTAAACCACAATAAATCCTCACAGGGGACCTAAGTGGAGGTTGGTGAAATTTTAGATTCTCATTGCCAGACCGTTGGAAAAAAGAAAGCTTCTCATATCCAAAAGCTTTTTTAATGCCGCTCGAAAGCTATATCAAAGACAAAGGTCTAGAGTTTGAGCCCGTGGTTTGAAAGTAAAATAAACTGAGCCACACATGTGGAGGCTATTAATCAGTCAAAATTTTGCATTGGCTATCAAAATTAGCCCCAGGATCGGTGGTGGTTGCGAGTATCTCA
Source organism: Thuja plicata (assembly GCA_018584345.1). Taxonomy (NCBI): domain Eukaryota; kingdom Viridiplantae; phylum Streptophyta; class Pinopsida; order Cupressales; family Cupressaceae; genus Thuja; species Thuja plicata. The sequence continues at coordinate 9,822,228 of MU223225.1, forward strand.
CAGGGATATTGAGCTCATATATGAAAGTATATATATTACTTGACAATATGGAAGATAGATAAGTGTCTGTTGAAAATGCTTAAACACATTATATCACCGGAAACAAATGCAGAGACAACCATCTTGTTCTCATCAAAATATTAGGTGTGCAAGTTAGATTTCGACAAGAAAGGCAATGAGATGTTTGACAGAATGCCAAAGGATGTAAACCAACATAGTACCTCAAATTGGTGTGAAGAATCAGGCTATGAAATTTGTGAATGACAATGACAACATAGTATGAATGCTCAATGATACCCACAGATAGCACATGAAGGGTTAACTAAAGATTCGTGGTTCCTGCCAGTGTTTCCTATGTTGGAATATATATAATACTTGTGACCTTCAATAGCCCAAGTCTCGGAGCCACAATATGAGCGACGGGCCTGGAATGAATCATGTAAACTCTCACAGCTACTTGATAAACAAGTGTTTCAAACAAACCACATTAACTTAGCGGGACGCCTTCAATACTAAAGCCCAATGGAATCAGAGATGATGAGAAGCATGTGCAGTGAAAACAAGAAGAAATCAAGGCTCATGTTAATGTAGAAATACAGGGGAATCATGTGAACTGTTTGACAAAATGCCTTGAAAATGAAGGCACAGTCGAGTTTGAAATATCATATTGTGTAGACATTCCAAGGTTACAACAACATGAATCAAGATGGTGGAGATAGACTATGAATTTCTTGACCAGATGTCAATGCAACTTCTGCACCTGTGTGATGATTGATTTCAACTAGAAAATGTTATTTAGTGGCACAGTAGAAAAAGATAGTCGCTTATGGTTGCAACTTCACCAGTTCACATAATCTCATTGAATATTGCATTACAACACCCCACCAATATCATGATAAATCCCACCTACAAATTCATCGGGTTGCGTGTTGGCCGAGAATAATGGAAGAATCAAAATATAGACAAAGACCGTGCTTCTATGTCAAAAGGCGACACTCCTTCAAGTTGTAGATAACACAGAGAAGCCATTTGGAGAGATACATTGGTGTGCATAAACTTTAAAGGCACTATTTGACCCAACACCATAGCGCACGAGAAATTTCCAATGTGGCATTTCAAAATTTTGATAAATTACATGGAGTTATCAGGCCAATAATGTCTGTTCTGTATATCAGAATTACTGGCTTTGCCAAGTTTGCAACCTCATTAAGACTTGAAGTGACAACAATCATGCCCATCCCATGGTCTCACATTGTGTCACAAACCTCCAATATGATTCAAACCGAAATAAAATTTTTAGTTATGCAACCCAACAACAAAAGGAAGGAAACTCATAATGACTATGAGGAGGAGCCGTGAAACAAAATTTTACCGAAATTGAAAAATGAAGACACTTGTCAATCAATTCCGCCACTAGGCACTAACGTTTTAGAAAACATTAATACATCAAAATGGAGAAGCCACATACCGGACATGTGTAAGTGTCAAATATGAGATTTAATTAAAGGATCATTTGACAATGCGGAAGTATTTTTGATTTCCAAGATTCAGTTATAAAGAAAACTGAACAAGAATTCTCAAAGGGGGGCTATATATTAGAAAAAGCTCGGCATGTTTGGGGTTCTTCTTTTTGTACGGGAGTCTAGTGGCTATCATGGGAGAAAGAGGATGTTTTGATATGGAATATAACAGGGAATGAAAGAGGAAATCTAATTTTGTTTTGCAAATTGATTAAAGATGTGTACAGAGATGAAATTATGTGTTGGTTATTTTATTAAGTATTCAAGAATAAAGAGAATTTTACATATCTAAATCTGTTGGTTCGGGTATATGATTTCCTGATTGAAATTTATCTGTTGGTGATTTAAATCATTCTTAAATACTATTCTACATCACCTTTTTTTTAGAGTTATTTGTGCATCATAAGTTTGTGTGCTTGGTGTCCCAACATATGCAAAGTAGAATGTCGAGATCTTCTTTGCTTTTCTATTTTGGGAAGACTGAATAGGTGATCAGTTGATCATTTGTTTATTTTCTCTGAATCTTTTCTATTGTAATCGCATTCATTTCATAGTGATGAATGAATTTCAACAACCTTTGTGTCTTCGGGTTAAAGACATACTCTGCATTTAATTCACTGAATATTTTTCTAGGAGGGAGCTATACCTCTCAACTCAGAGGAGGGTTATTAACTCATGATAACTCATCCAACTGTTAGTCATAGATTTTGCCTTGTTTTTGGGTGATTTGAGTTAAGTTATAAATATTTTCAAAAGGGACAAATTTGTTTGCTAACACCCATTTAGCCATGCGACCCGTGAGAGTTGTTTTGGATAGAAGATACTTGAGCAAGTCTAATTTTGACATAAGCTTGACTGTATGACTGAGCATGTAGTGATGGAGCTTCTGAGTGGTGAAAACCACTGCTAGGCATGCTTTTTCCATTGGTGTATAATTTATCTCATAGCCCACCAAAGTGCGATTGATGTTGTAGATAGTGTGCTCCTTTCCATTGTCATCTAACTGGGCCAGGAGTGCCCCCAGTGTTGTTGTTGTTGCAGATATATACAATATGAAAGGCTTTCCTGGTGTAGGTGGCACTAAGATAGGTGAATTCGCAAGATATTCCTTGATTTTGTTGAAGTTTTTTTGGCATATAGGATCCCATTTGAAACTATGATCTTTCCTTAGCAGATGTGTGAAAGGTTGACATTTGTCCGCAAGCTGTGATATGAAGTGGCATATTGATTAAAGCTTTCCTTGTAGACTGCGCAGCTGTCTGAGTGTCTTTGGTGGAGGCATTTCCAAGATTGTTTTAAATTTATGAGGATCTATCTCGATGCCATGCCTTGATACGATGAAGCCAAGGAGATTTCCTGATGTAACTCCGAAGACACATTTCTTTGGATTAAGCTTGAGACCATAATGTCAAAGTTGATAAAACACTTCCTCTAGATCATTTAGGTGATCCATTCTATTTTTTTGACTTAGCCAATATATCATCCACGTAATCTTCAAGGATCTTATGGATCATGTCGTGAAAGATGAAGGTCATGGCCCTCTGATATGTTTCTCCAGCATTCTTGAGCCCAAATGGCATCATGTTGTAGTACAAGGTACCCCATAGAGTTGTAAATGTTGTCTTATGTTGATCTTCTTATGCTATACGAATCTGATTGTATCCTGAAAAATCCATCCATGAGAGACAACATCTCATGTCTGACAGTGAGGTCCACTATCATACCGATGCTAGGCAATGGAAAGTCGTCTTTTGGACATGCTTTGTTTAGATCTTGCAATTCGGTGCAGATTTTGATGGAGTTATCCGACTTAGAGACTGGGACCATATTTGAAATCTAGTCTGAGTAGTCTATCACTCTGATGATTCCAGCTACCAAGAGTTTTTCAAGTTCTTTTTTGACCATTAGTGCAACTTTGGGATATATTTTTCAGAGCTTTTGTTTGACAGGTTTAATATTAGGATCCACGGATAGATGATGTACTAAAAGTTTTGGATCCAAGCCATGCATGTGAGAGTAGGACCATGAAAATATGTTTGAATATTCTCTTAAAAGAGATGTGAAGACCATTTCTTCTACTTCTGTCAAGGATGCTACCATGTGAGTGAGTTGAGGTTGGTCCTATGTACCCAGATTAATAGGTTTGGTTTCCTCGATGAGAATATATGACTATTCTAACCTGTGATAATTAATGATAGGGAGAGGAGAATCTCCATCTCCTGGTGCCTCAGAAAGGTTTTCACCAGGAGATACACCCTTTTTTTTTTTCTGATCTGATAGTGCTCCAGAAGGGTTTTCACTAAGAGATACATTTTTTTCTTTTTTTATTTTGCTTTTAAATTTTGCGGCTAGAGTCCTCCTCTCCCCAAAAGTATGCCTTCGGGTTCAAGGTATACACATGTGTGGAAGTATTCCCCCAATCTAGTTGCTTATCTATAGCTCCTGTGAATCTTAGGAGCATGACCATGCTTTCAAACTCGTCGATTGGGACGATGCTTGGTTGGTCCCAGTTAATGAGCTTGGGATGGAGGAGTTGAAGGTCAATGAAACTGAGGGATAATTGGCGAAGGACGGAGTTACCGAGGAAGATGCCATCGTCAATATTGTCATAGGCTCTCACAATTTTCTCTTCTGGGATGTTTTCAAATTCGCATATGTTACCCAGGGGATGTAATAAGTTAGACTAGTTTCATTAGTGCCCCCAGTCATGTTATGGCCAATGCCAGATGTATTATGTTCAAAACCCAGACCAATGCATCTTTGTAGTTTAGTGGCCTTAATGGGAACTCTCATGCCTTGTTCTTCAACGCCTAGGCCGCCTACTTGATAATTCCACTTTTTAGTGACCAATTTGTGGGTAGACGGATATTTACCTTTGAAATGATTCATGAGGCTACTGTTAGGAGGTGTGGGATCTTTGTAGAGACATTTATTGATATCAGGTGTCATTTCCTGGCTATTCAGAATTCCATGAGAAAGAAAGGTAGTAGAACCAGGTTGTTCTGGCTCAGCTTCCTTCTGCTCTATGTAACTCGATGGACGCCCATGTGTGTGTGGATCAGATGGAAGGGATCCAACAGTGAAAGCATCAGTTAGACTGTATTATCCATAGCCTTGGTGGTCGATCTTGATAGTGGACAAAGTGGATGCAAGGATGGTGTTTGGATCTGGAAGGATTGTAGAGTAACTGGCGATAGATGTGTCAATGTCAGTCCTGGGACAATGATTTGAATCTGGATGGGAGACTTCCAATGCACGACAGTATGTGAAGGTCTTGGGATCTGCATGGATAGTGATCTCGACTCCGTTGTGTGGAAACTTGATACACTGATGATAGGTGGAAGGGACGGCCTGCATAGAGTGAATCCACGGCCGTCCAAGGAGGATGTTGTATGGGAGGTCAAGATCGACCACATGGAAATTTGTCTCTTCTACTGCCGGGCCCAGTTGAATGGGAAAGGAGATTTTACCTTCTGATGTCTGTTCTAGATTGTCTTAGGCCTTGATTGTGATGATATCATTCATGATATCAGCCTCTGTGTATACCAGTTGCTTTACAAATTTTAAAGTACATAGATTTTGGTCCGAACCATTATCTATCCCGACTCACTTAACAACAAAGTTTCCGACCATGACGACGATGCGAAGAGGGAGGATATGATCAGGCTTAACAGATGGCATGTCTATGGGTTTAAAAGATATAGCATAAGATGTGGATAAGTGACCCACTAGGTTTTGAAACTGATCCGGATCCATGTTGTTGGGAACGCGTTACTCTTGCAAATCTTTATTCAAGATCTCTTGATGGACATGTGATGTGTGCAAGAGATCCAAGATGGATATTTGGGCGGGTGTATTCCATAGATGTTCCAATAAGTTATATTGTTCCCCAGAGGATGAGGCAGTACTTGCACCTGCAACAGTTATGCGTCCGCGACACGTGGTAACAACACAATTAGTATCGACATCTTTCACATGAATGACATTGACATATGGCTCGACTTGGGATATACAATAGATGAGGCTACCATACTCAACATGAGAAGTGGTGTTATTACTGGTATGATTTCTTTGTTTGCCTTTGTTCTGATTGGATGTTGAAGCAATGTGTGCATTGGTAGGTCCTGTGTTATTGGCATGGTTTGGGAACACATTTTGGTAGATCTTCATATTGCTATTGGGTGAGGCTTTGTTTGTAGAATCTACTTCAATCTCCTTACGATCAATTAGGTCTTGGATGTAGTGCTTTAAATTCACACACTTGATCGTGGTGTGTCCCTTAACATGGTGGTATTCACAATATTTGTTGTCATTGAACCATTGCAATTTTGGAGTAGAGTCCTCAAAAGGTTACGTCGGTGGAGGATATACTACCAGGCTTGCTACCGTCGTTCTTCGAAAAATGAGATCAATGGGCTCACCCAAAGGGGTGAACGCGTGCTTAGGTGCATTTTGATCTCTTATTGGTCTGCTCTATCCCTACTGGATTGATGTTGCATTAGTATGATTCTGGAGATGCTGAGGATTATGCTCATAATTGGATATGTTGGTTAGCTTGCTACAGGTGTATGGTTTTATGTTGCGCGGCTTGGTGTTGGGTTGCTTGTTGATATGCTGGGGGAGGTGGAACTTGTTGATACTGCGGTCGCTAATAGGTTGACACTAGGGAATTCTGTTGATAGTGTTGCAGTTGTTGGTATGCCTGTGCTGGGGTAGTCTGCTGATAGTATTGCGGTTGTTGGTATGCTAGAGCAGATGCTTGAGGACCTGCCACAACATTTTGCACATGCTTAGTGTCAGTGGCTCCATCGGTTACGACATTCTTATTTTTGTTCCAATATCTAGAGCGATCGTTGTTGCCTCTGTCAGGTGGTGATTCCTTATAGTACTTTATGGCACCATCTTCTACAAGACCCCTTTCAAGATCCATTCCTTTGATTCTGATTTCCTGATAGGTCTGTATATAATTCATGCACATATGGTAGGCAAGCTTGGGATGGAGATTGTTAATAACGATTGTAATGAGGTGTTTCTCCGGAGGTTGATAGGAAAACCTTGTAGTAATCCCTTGCTAGCGCTGAAGGTAATCTTCCAGGCTCTCTCCTCCCTTCTTTTTGGAATTACATAAATCAAGAAGGGAGAGTTCATTATTTATATAGTGCGCGTATTGGGCTAAAAACTTCTCTGAGAGCTCTGCAAATGTGGACACTGTGCCATAAGGGATTTTGTAGAACCATTCGAGAACGGTCCCTCCCAAAATCTTGGGGAATAAGCGCATAAGGAAATTATCACTGTATGCCACTTCTTGGCATGCCATGTAGAACTCCTTTACATGACTGACGAGATCTCCCTTTCCACAGCATTTGTCGAAATTGGGTGTTTTAAAGTGCTTGGGAAAGGGGATACTGGTGAGGGATCGGTCGAACAGATAAGGACACACTTCCTCAAATTTGAAGGTCTTTGCTTCAGTTCCAGCACATATCTCTTTTAGATCACTCTTCATTTCTCCCCACTCTTCATTTATTTCCTGTCATGTTGATCCTGCTCATGAGATATGGGTCGAATGGAGCTAGTGAAGACGGAGGTGTTACGAAGGATATTGGGGTGTTTGGTCAGCATAGATAGGTTGTTGAGGTGGTAACTGCGTTTGAGGGGAATAGTGTGGTGTAGGAAGTGGCAAAGCCTGATGTGGTTGTTGTAGTTTTTGATAATAGGCTTGTATCTGCTGAGGTGTTGGATAAGTGGGTTGAGCTTACTGTGCGCCTGCATAGGGTGGTGGTGCGACATTGCCGAGGTATGGAGGATATGTGTTCTGAGGTGGAATGCCCCCAGTAGGTGGAATGAAGTAGTTGGTATTGATGGGACCATTGGTTTGTTGTGGTGGAGGGACTGCTTGTGATGCAATGGAAGATAGCATAGCCAGGTAGTTGGCATATTTGGGTTGCTACTGCTGGGTAGATTGGGTGGTGGATTGTGTACTTGCAAAAGGATTTGCAATTTGTTGCAACACCTGTGCGATGAGGGGATTGAGATTCTACGCTGATGGTTTTTGTTGCTGGGTAGGTTGAATAGGAGGTGGCATTACGGTAAAAGGGTTGTATTGTGGTTGTGCTTGAGAAGCAAAGGGGTTTGTGCTATGTGGCTGGGATTGTTGGGGTTGTTGCTACTGAGGGGGTTGGAGAAGGGATTGCGAAGCCGTAAATGGGTTTGTAGATGTTTGGGATGGTTGGGAAGTGGATGGATTCGTGCTCTACAAGTGGGTGGGAAGACTTAGGCCCCGCATGGCCGATTATGAATAATTCCACATAGAAGAGGAAGCTCCTTGTTGCATTTGTCTGATTTGTGGTTGTTGTTGTGGCGGGATGGGGTGGAATTGCATTTGTGCTTGTGCCTATATTGGAGGAACTAGAATGTACTGGGATTTTGTTGTGGGTGGCGAGAGGAAAGTGGGCCCTTGTGTAAACAAGGGCTGATTATAGACGTTGGTAGGTGGCATGCCTATAGTGAATTGTTGTTGTTGTTGATATGTTGTAGAAGAGAAAGTTGGAATAGGCACGGAGATTTGGGTGCTGGGATGTTGAGAACTGGCATAAGGGTTTTGAATGGTTTAGGTAGCAACTATGGGGATGTAGGTTTGCTAGGTCTAGATTGCTGGTTGTGGGAATTGTGCGACAAATGTTGGGAATGCTTGTGAAAATAGAGCGACAGTGGGTTGAAGAGGTGCAGGTGCTTGCATAGTGATGGGAGGTATGGATTATGTTGTTGATAGTGGATAAGGAGGTGGGGCTCCCATGATGGTGGATGGGGTGGATCGTTGTGTGGTGTGCATTATGGAAGGAGAGAGGGTAGGTTGCACAATCTGTGATATAAGAGTTCCTACATGTAAAGCTCACTGCAGGGGATCGATAACTTCGTTCATGATGGGATGAAACAATTCTCCAGGAATTTCCACAGGCCTCGTGACAATTGTGGGTATAAACCAAGGTGGTAATTGGATCCCATGCTGCTGAATATCTGTGAGTACCTGATTGTTGTTGCGTCCACTCATGACACTTACCATGTGAACATGCACTAGATGATTTATGAACGTTTCTATAGTACTTATAGTTTGGATCTTGTTAGTGTCTACCCAAATATGTCAGATATGTGTTCTTTATCATGGATCAAAGGAATCCATCGCGTTGGAGTGATCGATCATTGGGTCAGATGAACTAGCTGTCTGATTAAGGGCCATGTCTTTCGTCTTCTTAGCAGCTCGTGTGATGGGTGGCATGAAAAGAGAGGTCCTAAAGATGGATTCAAGATGCAGGATAAAATGCAACGATTGTCCTAAAAATACTAAGGATGATTATGATAAGATGATGATCTAGGATGACACTACCTATGATGATGGGGATGCTTCCTAAAATACTAAGGAGGACTTGGTGAAGAAGACTGGTTAAGGATTTCTTTCCTAATATATGATCAAGGTGAATATTATTTCCAAAACCTAGGACAGACTTACGATCTCGGCTGACGAGATTCTCAGTCAATGTGAACCAACCTTTTGCTCAAGGTGATGAGGTTTCACAGACGGAGGGGGGTTATCTTAGAAAATTGTGTCATTATAAAGATACCTAAGATGATGATCCTTGATTTAAGATGAAGGATAAGAAACTCAAAAAGAGGCTAGGATGTTTAGGATTGCTAAAATTTGATGCAAGGTTGCTAGGATTGATCTAGGATTTGCTAAGATTGGTTTAGGATGAAATAGGATGGGTTAGGATTGGTTTAAGATTGCTAAGGGATGGTTTAGGATTGAATGCAGATTTATGCTAGGATTATGCTTTAGATGATGTGTGATGTGATTCTAGGGATGGCAACTAGGGAAGTCCTAAATGCAAGCTAAATGATCTAAGAAGAGGAAGAATGAGTGATGATGCAGCTAGTCATATTGCTCATGTGCGATGAAGGTCATGTTCAGATGGTAAGTTCTTCAGAAACGGACAATCTTACAATTGTAAAGGACCTTCTCGTATTCTTCACAATTATGGGTTTATACCTTAATGGATTCAATGATATGTTGATATTTCTTGGCCTCTTTGGTTATGGTCTTCTGTTCTCGGTAGATATGAGGCAAAGGAGTCTTCACTTTATGGTGCTTGGTGAAATGGGAAATGAGTTCAATCTGATACTATTTCAGGATTAGGCAGTGACTATGGCAAGTGTGCCTTGGATTGTTTTGTTGTTTGGAACAAGTGATGAATTTTTGGAAATTGTGAGAAAATTGTCTCGCAAGAGGCAAACCAACCTTGCAAGAAGCATAAAATTTTGATCTCTTTGACAAAAGGGCTTCAAAATTTTCAGATTTGTGTATGTTCAAGAATTGTTTTGCACAAGGTTTGTAACACTGAAGTCACATACAACTAGCTCTCCTCCCCTCCATCCTTGCTGTTGGTCCAAGAAAAGTGAACTCTGCGATAAATGGTCCTCCTCATTTGGGAGATCTCGCTAGAGATCCTTCATTCACCCTCGTCCTATTGCCCACACCCCCTCATTGGATTTCATCTCCAACACTAGCTACCTCAAGGATACTGTGAGCTTGAAAACCTTTGTCCGCATACGTAGGCACACACACAAGAGATAATCAGAATATGATCACCATCAAGCACACAATGGCTCCATGATGTCGTATTATCCGACTCCAAATGCTCAGGGTGGCACGAATGTGTGAATTTATTTGGGAAGTTACTATCTTCCTTGGCCAGTCGATTATCAAGCTTTTAGGGATGGATTAGGTAGGTTGCTAGATTTATGAGTTGCCAGTATTTTCGTGGTGTCCCCGCAATCGGTTTGTACGACATGACTCACTTAAGAGCCTAGTTCAACCATGCCAGTATGATGAGGATATTCACTCAGTATGGACTACCATTGAACACGACTAGTCTGATCTTGAAGGGATATAGACAGACCTTTAAATCTACCATATTTCTATACCGGCCAAAGGATTTACCGGTTTGGGGTCATCATTCTCCATAAGAACTCGTGCTTCTTCTGGACAGGCCCCTCTAAGCAAATTTGAAAATTTTGAATGGTCACAATCACCTTTCTCTTGCACCAACAACCACGAAATCCAATGGGAGAGGATAGTGCGTGAAGTGAGGTTGCGTTCTACAGATTTTGTGCAAGTGCACCAAAGATGCCAAACACACGGTTAATTCCTGTGACAAGTTAAGCAATGTTTGATTGTGTAGAAATAAACTCGCAAGTTTGTTCTTTTTATGAGCACCAAAGTGAGATATTGTTTTCCTTGTTCAATTTGTCTTTAGGCATTCGAGATTGAGTCGTTTGAGTTGTTCATTTTTAAGACCCAAAAATGAAAGTGTTGATTGCTTGCCGGAATTCAGAAATTGAAATGAAATGTTTGATCCTTTAGGCATTCGAGATTTGATTTTGCATGTTTTTAATGTACTTGAAAGAAAAAAGTGTGATTGCTTTTGTTCAATTTGTTAGAAACCCAAAATGAAATGTGCGAGTTGCTTGTTCAGTTTTTAAACCCAAAAAGAGATGTTTGATTTTGCTTATTCAGTTTTAAAACCCAAACTAGATGTGTGATTGCCTTGTTCAATTTTAGGACCCAAAACAAAATGTGTGAGTTTTTTTGTTCAATTTTATATCCAAAATGACATGTTTGATTGCTTGGTTCATTTTCTTGAGCATTCGAGATTAAATGTGATTCGATTAAGTTAGTACAAATAATAAAGGGGTACTTTGAACGTTTCACATTATTTTTGGAGGAGTCTAAGGAATTATCCTGCAAATCTGAATATCCCTCTGAGTCATCTTTCCAGCGCATTTTGAATCGTCAAAAACAAAGTCCATATGCAATAGTTATGGCCGTTTTCGTGAAAGGGGCCCGTTATGGATTTTGAAAGTTTGAAAATTTGCCTAAGTATGTGATGACATCATCAAGACATGCGACGTTGAACTTGACGGTTTCATGCACGTTGCAAAAAGCGTGTAACCTTGTATTTTGACGGCTGAATGGTTGTCAATTTTAACTTCGCGAAATTGTTTGTGTGAAAGAAAGGTGGGACCCCTAGTGATGTGGCATTGATTGTCTTAGTTGACTGGGGCCATAGGCCACGTGGCAGCATCTGATTCGCTCGTTTGAAGGGCTACTGTAGCTGCAATTGGACAAGGTTTCCTTACACACGGTATCAGCATCGAGAGCATGGTGGGAGCAGTAAAAGCACCAGGATGTAGCTCTACGAGTGGGCTCTGATTTATCAGCTTTGACCGTTGCAGTAGTTTTTCAAAGCTGCAATCTTTTTGCAAGGAAGCCTATGGACGGGCAACAAAATCTTTACACTGCTCAAGGTAGAACAGACCCAAAAAATACGGGAACATCCCTTCAAAACTGTAATGTTACAGCTGCGCCGGAGATGGAAGATTTGGTCATTTTTTAGATTTTGTAGGGTTGCGTGGGTGAGGAGAGGTAAGCGGGGAGGTGTGGGGAGGAAGTTTTGGCACGGGGGAGCGTGGCGTGGAGGGAAGTAGGCAGCGCGGTGGAGTGTGGAGGGAAGTGACGGGAAGGAGGTTGCTGCGGGCAGGGAGGGAAGTGACGGGAAGGAGGTTGCTGCGGGCAGGGAGGAAGGTGGCGCAGTTGAGCATGGTGTGTGAGGGAGGTTTGGAGAAGGGGAGGCGGGATGGCAGCGTAGGGGAAGGGAGGTGTTTGGGCAGCGGGGAGAAGATGGGAGTGTTGGCGGAGGGAGAATGGAGGGAAGGAGAGGCGGGAGAGTGGGTGGAGCTGTGGGAAGAGATGGCGCAACAGAGAGCTGTGGGCGTGGGAGTGTAGGGGAAACGAAGTTTGGCGTGTGCAGAGAAGTGTGAGAGCGCTGGTGGGTGAAGGGAGGTGCTG